>PVIA01003471.1:0-167544 GCA_004024845.1 Tonatia bakeri | reverse complement strand
ATTCATTTAAATAAAAAAAAAAAAAAGAATCAGCAATAAACACACATCTTCAGTCAATTAATTTTGAACAAGTCCACTAAGATAAGTCAATGGGGAAAAACTAGTGCTTCAACAAATGTTACCAGGACAACTGGATTTCTAATGCAAAAGAATAAAGGTGGTCCCCTACCTCACATCGTATACAAAAATTAGTTTAAAACGAGTAAGAGAGCTATATGTAAGAGCCAAAACTATAAAATTCTCAAGTAAAAACAGAACTAGACCATCGTGACCTTGAATTAGGCAATGGTTTCTTAGATATAGCATAAAATAGGAGCAGTGAAAAACATATACAGATAAATTGGGCTTCATCAAAATAAAAAATATTTGTGCTTCAAAGGACATCATTAGGAAAGAGAAACATATCATACTAAGTGGGAGAAAATTTTTGCCAATCTAATCAGATAAAAGACCTCTATTCAGAATATACAAAGAAATATCACAATTCAACAATAAAAAGACAAACCACTCAATTTTTAAAATAGGCAAAGGATTTGAGTAGAATTTTTCCCAAGAAGATAAAGTAATTATGAATAAGCACATGAACAAAAAGTGTTTAGTATCATTAATCCTTGAAGAAATGGAATTCAAATCACAAAATATCACTTCATAATCACTATGATAGCTATAACAAAAAGTAAGGGTAGTAACAATTGTTGGCAAGGTTGAGAAGAAATTTGAACCCTTGTACATTGTTGGTGGGAGTGTAAAATAATACAACTGCTTTGAAATACAGCTTGGCAGTTCCTGGATAAGTCAAACACAGAGTTGCTGTGTGGCTCAGCAAGTCCGCTGCTCAGTATATTTCCAAGAGAATGAAAACATGTTCACACAAAAAGTTGTACATGAATGTTCATAGCAGAATTATTCATAATATCCAAAATATAAATAAAATGCCTATCAGTTAATGAACTGTAAACAAAATATTGTATATCCATACAATGGAATATTATCCATTCATAATTTTGATACACAATACAACAATGGGTCAAATTTGAAAACAGTGTAAAAAATTAAAGAAGCCAGATACAGAAGACCACTTGTTTTACACTTCTACGTATATGAAATGTCCAAAACTGGCAAATCTAGAGAAACAGAATATAGATTGGTTGTTGCTAGAAGCTGGAAGAGGGGCAAATGGGGGTGACTACTAATGAGTATGGGATTTCTTTTTAGGGAGATGGACATGTGCTGGAATTAGATAGTGGTGGTCCATGCACAACTTTGTGAATATTATAAAAACAATTGAGGCCGGGATGGGAGTAGAAGATAGAAAATTGTACATGAACAATAATTAAAATAAAATAAAATAAAAAACCTGAATTGCACACTTTAGTGAGTATCACTTTAAAATGAGACCTTCGTGGTGTGTGAATTATATCTCAATAAAGTTATTTTTTAAAAAAGAAAATGTTATAGAGGGGCACAAGCACAAGCTTTATGATGTGTGAAGTATCAATATTGATAACTTCAAAATGGTCTCTCCAGCTCTACCATCTGCTGCTAGTGATCACATATTGTTTTGAAATTATTCTCTGATTGCACTTACAGAAACATTTTCCAATCTTATCTCCTACTAAGTTTACCTGGGCTATCTAACCAACATTTGTGTAAACCCTGCCTTTGTTCTTCTAATATGACATTTAACTGAACCTTTGCATGCTAAACCTAGGACTCTTTGTTATATAGTAGAGTGCATTAGAAACATATGCCTAATTTAGCACCTGCTGGGAATAAGTTTGCTTCCAATCTCTGTTCAGGGACACACTAAAGGGGGACTATAGTTCCAGACACTGTGTTTCCTTGTTACCATCCCTTCAGCTACACTTCTCTGTGGTATGACCAAAGTTTAGAATATCTCATATCTTAAGAGCATAGCCCTTTATAACCTCAAGATCTAGATCTCTTCCAGGCTTGTGTTCTCCATAAGAAGCAAATGGGCCTTTCAGGTGCCTCCTCCATTATTGGCTACTGATAGATTTAAAAGCATCTTTGTGACATTGTCATCAGTCAGATGGACAATTCTAGTGATTTTTAAACTGGCTTTATAGGAAAAATTAGCTACGAGCTGATATGCTCATGCTGATCCTGTTACAGATACTTTCTGCATATAATATTTCCATAAGACTCTGAGGTCAGTCAGTTGCCTGACAACAGATCATTTCCAGTGGAATAAAACAAGTTTGAACTCTGCATCTCATTACCACCTTATTTTTAACTATTGCCTTTATGACATAAGAACATAGGTTTCTCAACTACATGCAAAACTCCCTTATCCATCCTCCACCCAATACTCCGCTATAGGAAGCAAATTGGAAAAACCCTATGTGCAGGTGTTATTTTATTACCATGAACAGAAAAGTCCTCTGTAGACTGTTGCCCTTGCTTTCTAACTGCTACTAGGGAAAATAACAAGATCAATTATTCCAAAGTTAAAATCATTGATTTTGGTAAATATATTTAATCTTTTAACTGTTCTGTAACTAAATGCATAAGCAAAAAGCCTCTATCAGTGATTGCTTTCAGGCCTAGTGGTTTAATTTAACATTTTTGTAAATGATTTTGTAACCTGTTAGAGCAAATGTTTTTGCCACCAGATTATCTTGGATAACTGACCTAGAAGCGCATTGTTTAAAGTTAAGGGTGCTTTACTCTGTGAGGCCTTTATTCACTAACAAGAGACATGCACAAGCCAAACTAGTGTGGCCATACCCTCCTGCCCATCCAAACACTGAATCTGATCTCAAATGTCTTTTGGTGTAAAGTCTTGTCTCCACTTGTAGACATTTCATGTGAAGGAGAATTGGTTTTCTTTTTATCTGAGGTTCCAGTAGAGTTCATCCACGACCATGACTGAACATCAGCAAAACATAGGGGCCTGCAATTAACTGACTACACAGAATACCAGTTATTCTCAGGGAGAATGCCAGTTATTGCATGCTAGTTATTTGTCAGGGAGGATACTTTTGAACACATCACTGCTCAATACTCACCAGAAGTTCACTTGAGCCATGCAGAAAACTATTCATTTCCTTTTTGTCAGTAATCTTACACTAGGAAACACACTAGGAAGTTAAATGGTGAGATGTTACATTTACTATAAAATATTATTAGGGATGTTATCAAGACTAAGAGGACAAAATTTGAATCCCTGAAAAAGAGATTTCTGTGTCTTTCTTAAGCAACTGGTTTAATTCTACCTCAGAGATGCTCTAAACACTGCAATCGATCCTATTTCCTTTTTCATAGTGGCCATGAGGAAACTCCGAGGCAGGTTTATAGCATAGTCCATCTAGTACCCAACACTTATGATGCATGAGCTCATTCTGGCTACATCTTATGTTTCTACTTTTATTTTACTTTGCCCCTATTTTTCCTCTGACTTGTATTTTCATTTTTTATCTTTCTGTCTATTTTTGTAAGCTGCTTTAAATACATCTTTCAAAGAGGACAGACATAAATAAATACATTTCTGTAATAGCGCTGTGTGAAGGATAGTTCTACAAAGCAGTAGGATAAAAATCTTATCAGAAAAAGGGACTTCTGTAGAATCTCTGTGGGTAGAAATTCCATTCTCACATAATTAAAAAGTCATAATAGGGATATGTTACAATCCACCTGACCAGGAAACTGAGATAGAAATATTAATTGAGATTGTGGAAGCTGTGAAATTAGGCCAGGTAGTAATAATGGGAGTCTTTAATTACTCAATCATAGATTGGCAAAATGCCTCACTGGGACAAGGGTTGGAAGTGAGATTTTTAGATAAGAGAAATTACAGCTTCCTAGCAAAGGTACAGAGGAGGCTGGGCAGATGGGAAATATACCAGACTGATCTCTGATGGTGAATAGAAATAGGTCTACAAGGGGATGCAAAATCATTAACAGTGACTACTGCACCATTTAATTCCGTAGCCTTGTGGGCAAACTAAAAGGCACTGTATGTGTATGTAATATGAGAGAGTGTCCTATGACAAAAATGAAAGAATTTTAAAACTCACTAACATGAAAGAAACTAAAAAGATATTTTCACAGCAACTTATTAGCAATCCAGGATGTTATAATAGTTCTCAGTGCCTAGTTGACAGAGACAGAAATGCAACTTCTGGGAGCAAGGGAAGAAAGATGGTTTCATAAAGCAGAAAAAGAACCAAGGAAAGGAAATGTGTATACTCACAAAATACAACAGGTTAGGAATAACTTCAAAATTAGACAAATCCTCCCAAAACAAAAAATGTGATATATCTCCAGAAGAATTAGGAAGAAAATAGTTAAATCTATCAAAGGAAGAAAAATAGCCTGAGAAACAATAGAATCTCTTTAAAATAATAGCACCAAAGTCAAGCAAAAGGAAAAAGAAATAGCAAAAGGTTGGATGAAGTATTTGTCTCAATTTTCAGAGAGATCCCCTCTACTAAAATATCCATTAAAACCCAGATAAGAATTAAGACTACTACGAATAGTGATCATAAGGCAAGATAATCAGCTAAAGCACCAAAACACATGTAGATAATCTGGAGAATTTCAGGGTGAAACACTCAAAGAAGGAATAAAGCAATTTTTAGTTATAGTGTGTACCTATAATGTCATTATAGATGGCTTCTGTCCCAGAAATATTAAGGCTTATGTCTTCATCTGACAAGGCAAGGGGACCATACTTAGAGACTCATTGGATCCTTTTTTTATTTTTGAAAGAAGGGAAGAGAATATGGCTTATGAACGAACAAATTAATATGCTGCCATTTTGATGTCAGATATGTATGTCAGTAATAGATACATATGTCCAAATGGTTAACCAAGAATGTATATTTTAATTGAATTAAAATTGAGAGAGATGACAACAGGGTGACTATTTTAGGCAGAAAAAGTGCAAAAACACTGTGTGTCAGGAACTGTTCTAGCCCCAGTGGTTTAATTTAATATATTTGTAAGTGATTTGAGAGAGGGAGCAAACAGCAAAGTCTCTAATAATTCTTATTATGAAAGAAATACTGAGGAAGATTCTGTAAGTATTTTAGAGCATGTGAGTAGAAAGAAAAATGCTAGTGACTTGTAAGCATAAATAAACAAAATTTTCCTAACAAAAGAAGACCTCCAATATAAGAAATATTCCAAAGAAAATATACTCTTCTTAACTTTGTGCCCAGATTCTTTAACTCTCCTGCCCACTGAAGCTGTTCACTAGGAGTGACACTTGTTTTTCGCAGGATGAAGTTTCAGGGCTCCTGGGACAGAGAGGGTGACCCTGTTTTGAGCACAGCTTGTTTCAACAGAAGCAGCACAGTGTGTAGCTGTGGAGTGCTTAGCATTTACAGGTCATGTTCATATACAGAATTCCACTGTATCTGGAAACCAGCCAGTGGGCTGCTGCTCACTTGCTTCACAGATTAGGGAACTGGGGGTAGTAGGCACACCGTGGGCTGCCTGGCTGACCACCGGGGGATGTGTCTGTACTGTGAGCCCATACTTCTGCCAGACATCTGGCCCCCAAGTGTTAGGATACAAACTTGAAAAAAGAGAGTTTAGAACAAACAAAAAAAGAATGTATATTACATAATAGATAACAGACTTAGAATATTCATTCTCCCACAAGTAGCACGGAGAGGAAATAGGTAGAAAGGGTGTGAGAAGGGGGTATCCCCATTGACATGTGGGAGGTCCATTTTTCCGTACTCTAAATCACATGTAAGCTGCTCCTGCTAAATTACCCCAAAACTGATCTTGGTTTGCTGGCCTTGAATGCCACATTTTCAAAAGCCCGTTGCAACCTTCAGAGTCCAGAGTGCTCTGCTATGACTGACTCCTGCTATCTGGTACCACAGTCTCCTGAGGATGGTCTTGCCCCTGTCCTGTGACTGAGTTATTCTAGCCCTTCTGATACGAGAGAGCCCCCAGTCCTCCCTCCAGACACTACCCACACAGCCCTGCAGAGCCCCAGCCTGCTGCCACCCCTGATTCACTTTGTATGTCTTGGCCACTGCCCAGCTCCTCACCTGGGGCACTGACTGCCTCTGGCCTTGGTGCTGCCCTGTTCTCCAAGGGGCAGGAGAAAGGCAGCCACTGAAACCTGACTGTAGGGTTTCAGCGGACTGTAGGAAATCCTTCAACAAAGTAGGAAATCCAGGTCTTACAACCCTTTACTAACCTGAAATAGAAGCTGCAAATTAATCCAGAGTCTGTCACACCTTGACTGCATCTCTTTAGGAGTTTTCTAAGTAAAGTGATGCCAGAGTGGTCATTTGGCTCAGGTACCTGGGATACCTGGGACACATCACACAGCCTTGGTTTAAAGAAGCAGGACTGCAAAGGACTGGGTATTCTTATCTCAGGCTGAAGTAGGTGCAGCCTAGACTAGGACCTTTTCTGAGTCTGCCTTTTTCTCCCTCCTGTGAGAAACCTGCCAACTCTCCTGATTCTGAAATGGTTTCGGTCAGCATCCTATACAAGAAACTATGATGGTTCAAAATGAGCTTTCAAGAGGAAGTAAAGGAAGTAAATAAGCACTTTATATGCAGAATTATGAGGAGGGAGATGAGGGGGTTAAGACAGTTACCATGTATGAGACCCTGAAATAATAACACAGTGTTGTGGTCTGACCTCATTTACAAAGAAAAGCTGAAAGTAGTTGTCTCTCTTGGGCTAAATAAGGAAAGTACATTGTTAAATTATGGTAAATAATAGGTGTGGCTTAGTGGGACCAGGTACTGATGTGATTCAATCTCTCCCCGGGGTGGTATGGTCAAATGTGAAGAACATGGACTCTGGAGCCAGGAAGGCTGGTTCAGGCCTAGTCTGATGCTTACTAACTGTGACCTTAGGCAAGATATTAAAGTCACTGACCTTGGTTTTCTCATTTATATGAAGGAGCAAACAATTCCAATCTCACAGAGTAGAATAAGTAATATTGAAAAGCACAGGAAATAAGTAAAACTTATGACCTCAGAAAGCGAACAGACTGCCTTTCTCTGCCTTACATTCAGCTGAAATTAGCCTCCTTATAAAATCCCATGTATTGGCCTAGTTTGGCAATATAAAATACTCCTTTTTCCACGTGACAATCCTTTAAATATTAAAAGACACATATAGATTGTTCTTCTTAAGATACTTCAGGCTGAGCAGAAATGTCTTTTCAAATTTATGGTAAACGGCAAACAGTGTATTGGCTAACCCAGCAGCCAGTTCTGAACTCTTTCACACTTTCTTCCTTGCTACCTCCCATTACAGTGCTAGAACAGCAGATGTTCCCTTTCCATGCTGCCCTTGCATCTAGGAACAGACAAGTGGCAACATTGTGGTCCAAGAGACATAGAAAAGTTTACTTGGGGACTTTTGATTTTTGATAAAGAAGACCCATTTACACTGTCCACTTTCTCCTTGCTTCATACCTTTAACTCATATGGGATGCTGAAGCTGCAGTGGATGTCTTACAACTGTGGAGCTCTAGGCATGAGGGTGCTAAGGAGAGAGACACAGACACACACAAAAAGCCTGGGCCTTGATGGTTAAGCTGATGAATATGTGCCGGTAACTTCACCTCTCTGGACTTCTTGTTGTGTGAGGAAAATAATCCCCTTTTTGTTTAAACCAATGTTAGTCCAAAAGCATCCTAATTAATATATCATATAATTCAGTCTGCCAAGGTTCTTGTCCTCTTGCTCACATTTCCTCAGGTGTAGGTTACTTTTATATCATAATTTTTAAAGCATGGTTCAAATCTTTTACTCATCTGCCATTTTTGATAATTTTCTAAAACTCAGGAGTACTTCTGAGCGTGTCCAGTAAAAATACCAGTAATTTCACTGTATCTTTGCTGCAAGCATTTTCACTGCACAACTAATTCTCCATACAGCAACTGCATTGTAAAATGTAAAACAGCTGGTTGGCAGTTTGGTTGACATGTATTTCAGCGAGGTGCCTCTTTGGTTTCATTTCTTCATTGAAGAAGTTCTCATGGTACTCCCATTTTTATATTACACGAATCTTAGCCCTCATAATGGTCTATACAGTGACAAGTGGGCCCTGATGGTCTTAAAATAGTGGATGGTAACAGTTGTTAGAGTCAGATAGTATACTATAAAGTCAGATTGCATACTATACTAGAAAATGATAAGATATCAGTTTGCAAATCCTTCAGTGGGCAGTCATCCCTTCCACCCATCAAAACCAAAAAAGTTTGCCAAGTTATGGCAAATACACAAGAGGCAGCTACTAAATCACAACTGTCTTCAAGAGTATCAATTACTAATTCTTCAGCTGGAAACTGACATCTATCTTAAGGAAGGAAGAAACTGTAATGAAAAAGAAAAAATGTGATGCCAAATGAAAAGATTAATCAACAAACAAAAATGTATGTGTATATAATATACCAACAAAAGACTTCAAAGACAATGAATTTTCATTTTTAACAATGAAGTTTTTAAAATTTTGTTATTAACTTTTCATGTTTTATTATGTCCTTTTCAATATCCCTTTTTCGTTACTTTACCTTTTACCATGAAATTGCCTTATAGTCAATTATTCACTTCAGAACTAATTGTAGCAAAGATGTTCATGGCAAAGATACTTGTGGTAAATATTCCTAGAACCACGTCCAAGATCCCATTTTTAAATTTTTTAAAGTTTTAAGACTTTATGAGGAATATGATATGTATGATATAAAATGTATCCATAACTGGAAATATTAAAATATGTTGCCTTTAGGAAAATACAATACCTGAAATCTTATATAAAATCATACCAATGATAGATAAATGATCTAAATTTTTCATATTAGAAGAGTAGTAGAATAAAATATAGAAGAATATTTTTTAACTTCTGAGATTGACAAGACTTTTGCATATGGAGAAAATTCCAGAAGTCTAACGAAAAAGTGAACAGATCTGATCACATAAAAGTTAAAGTTTCTATATGTAAAATGTTAAGTATAAGTAGCAGAAAAGAAAATGATCTATGAACTGTGTGCAGGAGAACAAGAATTACTGTTGATAACACATTAAAAATTCCTACAAGTCAATAAAATAATCAGTCTATTAAAAATGATCACCCAACTCACACAAAGGAAACATAACTGTCCAGTGAAAACATAAGCTACAGATTTGGACAGGCATTGGACATTCTTAGGATCATTTGTCATTAGGGGAGTGAAGATTTGAACATAATGAGATGATACTTCATACCTTTTAGAATGTCTAAAATTAAAAAGAGTGATCACACCAGGTGTTGACAGTGATGCAGAGTTACTGAGATTCTCATACACTTCTGGTGGAAATGTAAAATGATGCAATCATTTTGAAACAGAATCTAGCAGTGTCTTAAGAAGTTAAGCATGTACCCACCATGACCCATCATACTCCTAAATATTTACCCAAGAGAAGTGAAAGCACATGTCCACACCAAGACTTGTGTATGATGACTCACAGCAGCTTTATTTGTAATATCTCCAAACTAGAAACAATCCAAATGTCATTCAACAGGTGACTAGATAAATTGTGGCATGTATATCCATACCATGGAATACTATTCAGCAGTAAAAAATGAATAAACTATTGATACATGCAATAACACAAATAATCTCAAAATAGCCTAAATGGAAAATCCACCCCCCCAAAAAAAAGAGTGCATAATATATTTTTATATTTATGTAAAGTTCTAGAAAATGCAAACTAATATACAGTACCAGGAAGCAGAACAGTTTTGGCCTGGGATTGGATTTGGAGGAAGGAAAGGGAGTGTGAAGGGACTACAAAAGATACAAAAGAACCTTGGTGAGTGATAAGTATGTTCATTGTCATGATCGTGGTGCTAGTTTCCTAGATGAATACACACAGGTCAAAACTCATCAAGTTGTACACTTTACATATGTGCAGTTTATTTCATGTCAATTATACCTCAATAAAGCTTTAAAGAGTAAAAAGAAAGAAAGATCACAAATAATTAATTGTAATGCATAATTTTGAATTGGATCCTGGTCCAGAAAATAAAGTTGGTGTAAAGGGCATTATTAGGGCAATTGGTACAATTGTAAATTAGATAATATTAGTATGATTTAGATAAGAGTGTTCTATCAGTGTTAAATTTTGTAATGTTGATGGTACTACAGCTAGATAAGAAAAGATACATGTCCTCAGGAATTGCACACTGAAGAATTTGGGAAGGAAAGTATGTGGTGATTGTAACATTCTCAGATGGTTGGAAAAAATAATAGTATGTGTGTATAATACAAACAGAAAGAGAAAATGTGGAAAAGTGTTCAGGTTTGATGGACCTGTGGGATTTTCTTGTGCTATTCTAATACTTTTTTTATATGTTTGAAATTACTTCAAAATAAAAAGGTTAAAATTACATGTGAGCACAAATATCTATGAAAAGGATATTGCAACATTTGTTTTCATGAGCAAAAGGTCATATGACCTAAGTGGGCATCTTTAAGAAAAGTCTTAAATTATGTACATTCATATTAAGAAATATCCTGCAGCCTTTGAAAAACATAAGGTATATGTCATTTTTTCCTGACATGAGTTTTTCAAGATAGTTTTTAAAAGTATGTAATAACATGCAAAGTATTATTCATATATGTGAAAAAAATATTCTATATGACTGTAATAAGTTTCTAGAAAATGATTTGAAAGGACTTATAGTCATTCCTTGGTATCCATGGTAAATTGGTTCCAGGACCCCCATAAGGATACCAAAATCCTCGGCTGCTCGAGTCCCTTAAATAAAATGGTGTAGCATTTGTGTATAACTACACACATTCTCCCATAAACTTTAAATCATCTCTGGATTATTTATAATACCTAATACAATGTAAATACTGTGTAAATAGTTGTGTTGCTTGGGGGAGGGAAATATAAGGGGACTAAATTCTAAGAAAAAATAATAAAACAAATTTAGAAATAGTTGTTATACTGTATTGTTTAATGTATCAACTTTCTGAAATTTTTGCAGAATACTCTAATTCTTCCTTATATTGGGACCTTTAATTATTGTTGTTGTAAACATCTCCCATGATATGAGCTCATGGAAGGCTCTAGAAGTGTCAGTAATCTTTTTCACTACTTCTCCCTATTTTCCTCACTGCAGCTGTGAAGCATGTTAGGAAGAGCCTCAGTTTAGACCCTGTAGGCTCTAACTCAGACCATAGTAATACCCCTAACAGTGAGAAATAAGTGTCATTGTCAAGTTCAAGTTCACATGTACCTTCTCTTGCAGGAAATATTTGGAGGCTGCTACACACATTTTGTGGTCAAAGACTGCCTTTTTCATATTTGATTTTTTTTAATCTCACAAGGGTGTTCAAAAAATGTTTAATTTATCATCTCTTCATATTTCCTGATTAAAATGAAGAGAAATCCACGTTGTAAAACTGCCAACTAATTATAGATGTGAAGCATTCAAATGTGCCTCTATCATTTTCCCAGGAATCCTTGGAATGAGGTGGCAGGCTTTTGGGACAGTGGAAGGTATTGGGAGCTGCACGACTGCCTTGTCTTGTAGGCAGACAGGAGAGCTGGCTACTAATTTTCCACTTCTAAAACTACTGATTTCCAAATTTGCCAATTGTGGATACAGATGGATACACTTGTCAGAAGGCCTCCACTGCCTATTTCACTCTCTATGTTTAGAATAATGCACAATAGTATTAATCTAAACCTTACTGAACTCTATAGCAGTCAAATTGCAGTCGAATTCCTGTAACTAACTCAAGGGTTATATGGAGTATCTAAAACATTCAGTTGCCACCAGTGAGAGAAGCAGAAGAAAAAAAAGGATAAATAAAGAAAATTAAAAATGACTTATATTCTTTTTGACTTCCTGGAGGTGGGGAAGGACTGGTTGCATGAAGTAGGGAAATACATGTAACTAAGTGCTCTAAGGAACACATAGTTCTACCTCTCTGTCTCTCTCCTTTGCCCACCTCTATTCCTCTCCCTCCTTTATTTCGCCTTGCCTTCCCCTACCTCAGAAAGTAATCTCATCCTTTCGTCACATATTATTGAAATCCCAACTCTTAAAAAAACTCTCATTTTTGCCCAGACTGAGAGCATGTCATTTGGAAGTGATGTGCAAGGCAAGAGATAACCAGGTAGAACTCAGCGATTCGCCACAGAAAATGGTTCCATGTTTGACTGTAATGCTATCAGAGTCTGTCCCTCAATAGCTCTTTACTGCTCGGAGCTCCGAATCTGCTGATTCAAGACTTTGCCTGCTTGGGGAGGTGTGAGGGTGGCAGAGAAAGGGAAGCCAAGCAGTGCAGGAGGAGTTAGGAAGAAATATTAATAGTCCTTCCAGAACACATAAGAAGTCAGAGGATTTTTTAAATAGAAATAGTGCCCCCTCCCCTTCTCTTCCTCCCTCTTTCTACCTTATTCCATGTCTTCATTTCATGCTATGGTTGTGTTGATTGGGAGAGAAGAATCTTCTCGGCTAGCTGCTTAGTACCAAGCAGACGCACTTCAGTTGAAAATGGTTAGCACTTAGGGGTTAGCCAAATACATGCAGCAGATATGATAAAGTTAAGTACAGATGTTTGGGTGGTGCAATAATGGGAATTCAAAAAATGAAAGACTTCAAATCACCCAAAAGCACATTGGCACACACGTATATTTCCGTTTGTACAGGTTCCAGAGAGAATCAACATATACCACAAATGGGCTGACACAATAGAAACATCAAAGAATAAGTTATTATGTTTCCATTTCTTTAATAACTTTTCTTCCACTTCTAACAATTTCACACAAGTTTGGAGTGAGATGGCAAACTTTCGTTGTCTTTGAACCAAAAGGACTGCAAATGGTTTTACTTTCATTTATCAATGATCTTCCTGTTTTAACAGTGACTCCTAAACTTTTACTTGGATCCAAAAGTATTTTAAATTCATAGAATAAATAAGTTGTCATTTTTTCACAAATGCTTTGTTCTAGTAATGGCTTTTCAACCATTTCTTGTGCTTGAACCATGGACTTTAAGCATCATGGACATGTTTAAATCCTCATTTATCAATAATGCTCTTGAGAGTATAGAACTAGCTTCACCAGAATGAGGTAATAAATTCAGTAATTATAGCTATGTTTTCACACATATTGTAAGGGTCTCATTTCACATCAGGAAGAAAGACCCCTCAGATAGTTTTCTGTGGTGATGCCTCAATCAAAAGAAGGCATTAATTAAGGAAACTGATAAGAAGCTTTGTGGATCAAAGTGAGCATAAAGGCATAAGCCATTAATGTTTACATTTTATCCATTTTCACACTACTTGATCCTAGCTAATTAGGTAAATAATTTACCTAATATGTAGGGGGAGTGAGAGTGGAAAGAGAAAGAGTGTCCAATCTTTATTGTTTCCCCCATCTAATAAATGAGCCTAATCTTAATGCTAAGCACCTTTTCTAGCTGATTCTTGTCTTTAGTTCCTATCCAGCCATACTACCATTTAGTAGCCTCTTCTTTTCTTCCTTATAGCCTCAAACTTAGTGCCAAGCCCCACCCATGATTAAGCTTCCTCAGCACATGCACATATACACCATGACTAATGATAAGTAAGGAACCATGTATATAGGAACCAGGATTATGTCTGTAAATGAGAAAAACTAGAACAAATTTGATTTATCATCTTTACACTTTAAATTCTGAACATGTTGATGTATTCTGAGGTGTGGACTTCATCATCTCTTACTGCTAGGTAGTAGTGATTATTAGGAATAAGGTATTTAAATTTATATTTATGGGTGAATGGCACAGAATTTGTATTTCTTACCTGGACTGCTGCTCCAGGTAATTTTCACAAAAATCAGAAAAATATGTGTGATTTTATATAAACTAATACATTAAAAAGTAATACAATAAGAGCTTAATTTATGAGTACAGTGATACAACATCTTTTTTCTGTTTATAATCATTAAACAATTTTCAAAATTATTGAAACCTAATAATTTCAGTATCAAATAACTTATGTTATTCCAACTATCTTAATGAAATAAAAAGGTCTATCATATCTTACACTCCTTTCTGTTTCCCTAAAACAGAAAAAAAGTGAACATAAAAAACATCTAAAACACTCAAGACTACTGTCATTGTCATTATCATTATAGTATTTATTTTTAAAAACTAAAAAGGGAAGATGAATGCACTTAAATTTCTCAGGCATTAGGGCCAAAACAAAGAAAATAGTTTGGAGATAAACTCAGAAAGCAAGTCAGACAAGCCACATTTTGAAGACCTAATGGAGGCAAGACCTAGAAATCTTTAGCCAGGTTAAGCTGAGGATAGCCATGGGATGTGGGACAGAGAATAACTGGGGAGTGGTGAAGGCACAAGTCAAGATTTTCTCAGAACAATGGACAGCTCCTTCTCTACCCATTTACACTAAAAACTGCTGGTGTCTGTGCCGAGGTCACCTTTTTCGCAGATGGCTGAGGAATAAGATAATTGGCTCCACATCCTACTTGGACCCTCTACCATGAGTCCTCAATAGTGTCAGTATCTGGGACTCATCCAAAGACTTTCACCACCATGATCATCATCAGTACCATCATCATAGTTGACATTTATTCCAGATATTTTACTTTTTTATTTAATCCTCATAAAATCAATAGGATATCAGTAGTATTACTTTGAAGATGAGAGAACTGAGGTTTAGAAGGGTTCTGTAACATCCACCAGGTCACATAACTGAGACATTATGGAGGCAGAAAGCCCAAGTTCATTATCATTAAACTACACTATTCCTAGTCTAATGGCTCTCTAGACAGAGTTTTGTCCTCATTAGGTCTAATAATCCTTCAGTTAGATCCCTGACACCAATATTCATGTCCATTTCCATATTCACCTTCACGACATTTAAGTTTTCTTACCTCCCAGTTTCACATCTACCTTTGGCTCAAATCAGCCCCTCTGCATCTCTGCACACATACATGCCCCACCAATATGAGCATATCTCTCTCCACTACTCCATCCTCCAGTTATTAAATTAATGCTATCTCTGTCCACAGTCTCCTCACCTTTTATACATCCTCATTCCCACCAAACCTCTCTGTGTCCTCCCTCCAACAGCCCTCCCTGATCTCCACTCATTTGACTCACCATCACCTCATCCAATTTCACCAACTTCCTGAGCCCGCTTCTGGCAACACTCAGTCTTGACTCTTGGGTCAGCTATTTTAACATGGCCTTCAGCCACCCCAAATTCCCAGATTTTCTCCTTCACAAACCATAGTTCACAGTCCTCTTCCCTCCTCCTACTCTACATGATGCTGCTGGATACAGACAAAATCCACTGAGCTTTACGTAAGATAAAACCAAACACCAGCCACTCTCTTCTAATATGTGATGTTTGGCCAAAACTTTATTAATCTCTTCATTTATCCCCACTTTCTAAAGTCAACATTATAAGCTCCTGATGCTTTCCTGGGCCCACATTTCAGGATTCTACTATGGGAGCATAAAGGACCCTGAATGTCTACCTTCTTGTACTCATGCACACTGGGTAGCAATAATCTATGCCAACCTGGTTAGTGAAATGGCAAATTGAAATTGAATCTGTTTTCATAGATCTTTAGCCATTTGCAGTCAAACCTACTAAAGACAAAATAACAACAAAAAACAGTGCAAGTGTGTGCTTATTGCATTTTCCTTGGGAAGGAGGAAGGGGGAGTAGAGAGGAAGCTAGGAAGCTAAATTAAACCTATAGTTCTCATGCAGAGTCTCAGACCTCTCCAATCCCCTTCATCTCTCACTCACAGAATATTTAAATTCCTTCCATTAGAGATCCCCTCTCCCTTTCTGTCACCTTCTTCCTGTCTCTCTCTCTCTCCTTGCAAACCCAACTAAATATCTAATATTTTGAGGTGAAATGTAGAGAAGTAGCATCTGTATACTGTTTCTACATTCCTTCTATTAGCTTTACAGTGCTCTTTGAAACATGCCATTTCAGTGTGAGTTACACAGCTGTCAGCTCACAGTCCCCTCTAGCTTAGGTACAACAAAAGTGAGATCTCAAGTAGTATGCTCATTAGAGAACCCCACTCTAACTAAACAACTTGGATGCACTATGAAGTTCACTGGGCAGGGTGTGATTGCTATGGAAATGTTTGCCTTTGATCCTGGCAAAACCTGTTTGTTGGAAATTTAGGTCCTGTCAGAAGGAGAAGTAGATTTAAATGAAGGTAAGAGGAGGTGGAAAGGTACATCTTGGGGAAGACAGAAGATTTATCAGATGGATACATGAGAGAGGCCTGAAAACACTAGAAAAAGAACAGTGATCATTATCACCCAAAGTATTTGTAGTCACCTTAACACTTTATATAGCATACTACTCTACACATAATCAACTTTGGATGGGTTTATACTATAACTGAAGTCTTAAATTCTGCCTTCTACTTCAGTGTTAGAGAAAAGTTTGTAATCCCTTTTCACAGGAGTTGCCAAAATTTTTCTAGAATTTGAAATATAACATAATACATTGACAGAGCTGTTGAAAGAGAGTTGAAATAATTTTTGTTCCTGAAATATGGGATACTTCTTTCATTTGCAATTTTACTTAAACAAAAAGAAAAAAGTAGATCTCGTAAATTCTTTAAAATGTTTAGGTACGCTTCCATTGGTAATCTTGGGCTTTTCAATTCTAGAATCTCTAGCCTAGAAGGAAAGTCATATGGCCCTGTCTTCTCATTCTATGCTTAGGGTAACATAAGTCCTAGGATGTTAGGATGCATTCAGGCTTCATCTGCAACCATGTGGAAGACTAGAATCCCAGCTCCTGAATCTGTGTCCCATGCTCTTCAGGACACAAGTTTCTTGGTATAACATCCTAGGAAAGTTCCTTTCCTTTATGGGTGTGAGCCTGGGAAATGAAGTGGAAATAAACTTGGTGCAGTCAGTGGCAGATTCTTCTACAAACAGGTTAGGGTCTCTGCTTTGTTCTACCAGATTCTCCCCAAGCTCATCATTCCCTTCATTGCTCTCTTCAGAGGACTTGACCTGAATCTGTTCTCTTCGTAAATTCAAAGTCTGGAATTGGAGTGACTTTTCCCATTGAAGACTATTATTTGATTACCTTCATAACTTGTAATGCCTTAATTTTCTTTTGCAATTTTTAGCTCATATGTGATTAATCCTTACTGATAATTTGACAGTTTAAATGACACATTTCTAAAGAAGCTATAATTAATTTGAATGTGCAGCTCATTTTTTAAAATATCACTCTTATATTTATCTCATTATACATGTTGGATTAAAGATATTAATGTTCCATTTGAGCAAAACATACATTTCAAGTCTCACATTTCTGGAATGAAGTAGAGAAATTTGACAACATACAATTACATTTTTCAAAAATTTTTAACATAAAATTTATATAAATCTTCACCCTCTGAGTATATTTATTACATTCAATGCAAAAAAAAAAAAAAAAAGAATCAGAGACTCACAGCCTCACAAAAATTCAATTGAGTCCTGAGACTAACAACTAAGTCTTGTGGGTCTCAGCCCATTTCTCACTCCACCCTGTCACATACTTCTGCATTTATTCTGACTAAATAGCAGCTTCCCTAAACATCATTACATAGTGAAATACACACCATCGAAGGTGTGTGGGACAAGTATCAAGAAGAACAAGAGAGATGTGATAAAGAAGCTTTCATAGAGAAGAAGCAATAAACATTGTCAAGAACTAAGTCCAGGTCCAAGGGCAAGATAACAAAGAGGGCTGATGTTGACATCAAAATGTTATCCTAAGATTCCTGGAAGACAAGAACCATTGGGAAGAAATATACCTACTCATTTTCCCTGGAATCTCTCTTGTTCCCATTGCATGATGAACCCTCCAAGCATCTGCGATTCCTTCCTTTCACAGCTGCTGCTTCTGTACATATTTTTGGAGTATGGTTTCATTTTCAATATGATCTTGTGTGCTTTGCATCTTTCAAGAAATCTCTCACAGCTCCTAATGTAACAAAGAATCTTCTTACTTTTTCCAACATGGTAATTAGAAGAGACTCTATTAACATATCATTTTAATACAGAAATGTGTTCTTAAACAGGAAACACCAAACATTTGGAAAAACCCAACACCATGTGAACCAGTAAACTCAAAAAACGGAGGAAATGTTATTTAAGAAAGCACAATTAATAGAATTAGTAGAACAGGCCCTGACGAGTGTGGCTCAGTTGGTTGAGCATCAACCTGCAAAGTAGTTGCGGGTTTGATTACTGGTCAGGGTGCGTGCCTGGCTTGTGGGCCTAGTCCCAGGTTAGAGCACATGGGAGAGGCAACTGATTGACATTTCTCTCACACATCAATGTTTCTCTCCCTTTCTTTCTCCCTCTTTTCCCCTCTCTCTAAAAATAAATAAATAAAATCTTTAAAAAAGATTAGTACAGCAAAACAGTATAGTACATTGACTTCTATTAATTTCCTCAGAGAAAATATAGTGCTTGTGCATATGTATATGGGTACACAATATGCATATGTGTGTGAAATAATCAATTAGAGGTCATAAATATTAAAAATTAGAATTGTTGAAGAAATTCAATAGATGGTTCACAAAGCAAAATGCCCTTGGCAGGATAATGATTAATGAGCTGAATAGACTCGAGATGGCAGAGGAGTAGGTGAAAGCTACACTAATCTCCACCCACAACCAATCTGGAATTACAACTAAATTGTAGAGAAATCAACTTAAATAACCAGCTGAACACTAGTTGAAGTGAAGTGTTATGACTGTGGACAGACAAAAGAAACCACATTACCACAACAAGGTTGGTAGGGAGTATGGAGGAGACTTGAGAGGGCCGGCTGGGCTCCCATGGGTGGCAGCTGAAGTTATGGAGGGATATTTCAGTAGCTGGGGGGTTCCACCTAAGAAGTGTGGTGTCTAAACCCCAAGCTGGCCTCCCCAGTCAACAGCACCAGACCCAGGAAAAGAACCCACATAATATCCAGCTATGAAAAGCACCAGGGTTTCTGTCTGCCAGGGAGAGATGGCTGGAAAGGCAGAGAGCCTCTTAAAGGGCCAATGCATAAAATTTTGTTTGCAGCCACTTTCTCTGGGCTCCAGCAGAGGGAGGGCAAAGTGCACTAGAGACACATGGGGAAAGTCTTGGGTTAGTGATTCTGGAGAGAGAACTGAAGGAACAGCAGCCAGGATCCCTGTGCTGACTCATTCCTCATACTGAGAGGCCACCTTTCTCAGGCACAGCACTCCCCTCCAAGGGGCATCAACCTGAGGGAAGCAATAGCCCCACCCTCAGGAATTACTCTGCCCTACCCTATGGAGCTTAAGCCTAAGGGTGGAGTATAGCTTGAGGCTATATTACTGATTAAGTTTAACAACTAAGGTGGATCCCTGGGAGCTCTGAGACTTTAGCTGACCCTCCTCTGGGTCATGTGCTGGTAAAAGTTGGCCTTGGTGTGCAGCCTGGTTCTTTCTGCACACAAACAGGCCCAGCAGAGCAAGCCACACTGATCACTGACAGCTCCAAACAGATAGCCCAGGGCCAGTCACATGCAACATCTGACAAAGGCCAGTACCAGAGTCTTTGCATATCTACCTAATACATAGAAACAAATACAGAGAAGCAGCCAAATTGGAAAGACAAAGAAATAGTGCCCAAATGAAAGAACAAGAGAATTATCCAGAAGAACTAGATGAAATGGAGGCAAATAATTCATTAGACAGAATTTAGAGTAATGATTATAAGGATACTCAATAGCATGAAAAAAGACATAGAAACCATAAATAAGGACCAGTCAGAAATAAAGAATGCAATATATGAAATAAATAATGTACTGGAAGGAATGAACAGTAGGTTAAATGAAGCAAAGGATCAGATCAGTGATTTGGAAGACAAAGTAGGAAAAAACCCAAGCAGAGCAGTGAAAAGAAAAAAGAATTTTAAAAAATTAGGAGAGCTTAAGAAACATTTTGGACTACATGAAATGTACCAACATCCACATTATGGGAATACCAGGAGGAAAAAAGAGTGAGCAATGAATCAAAAACCTATTTGAAGAAATAAAGAATGAAAATTTCCCTAATCTGGTGAAGGAGAAAGACACACAAGCCCAGGAAGCTTAGAGAATCACAAACATGTTGAACCCAAAGAAGCCTACACTGTGACACATCATAATTAAAACAGCAAGGTTTAAAGACAAGGAGAGAATCCTAAAAGCTGCAAGGGAAATGCAGGTAATTACATGCAAGGGAGCAACAATTAGACTGTCATCTAATTTCTCAACAGAAACATTTTAGGCCACAAAGGAGTGGTGTGAAACATTCAAGGTGATGAAAAGCAAGGACCTACAATCAAGACTACCTTATCCAGAAAGACTATCATTTAAAATCAAAGTAGAAATAAGGAACTTCCCAGACAAGAAAAAGCTAAAGGAGTTTGTTAATACCAAAGCAATACTGTAACAAACGTTAAAGGGCTTGTTTTAAAAGAAGACGAAAGAAAGAGGAAAATAGTCTAACAATAAAATGGCACTAAATGTAAATCTATGAATAATCACCTTAAATGTAAATGGCTTCAATGCTCCAACCAAAATACATAAAGTAGCTGAATGAATAAGAAAATGAGACCCATATATATGCTGCCTCCAAGAGACCCATCTCAGGTTGAAAGATACACACAGACTAAAAGTAAAGGGATGGAAAAAAAGATATTTCATGCAAATGGAAAGGAGAAAAGATTGGGGTAGCAATACTTATATCCAACAAAATAGACTTTAAAACAAGTTGTAGTAAAAGACAGGACACTACATAATGATAAAGGAACAATCCAACAGGAGGATATAACCCTGCTAAACATTTATACACCCAATATAGGAGCACCTAAATATGTAAAGCAAACCTCGACGAACATAAAGGGAGAGACTGACAGAAATACTGTCATAGTTAGGGATTTTAACACCACATTGACTTCAATGAATAGATCTACCAGATAGAAAACCAACAAGAGACAGCAGCCTTAAATAACACACTAGCACTAGATCAAATGAATTTAATTGATGTCTTTGGAGTATTTCATCCCAAAGGAGCAGAATATACACACTTTTCAAGTGTACATGGAAAATTTTCTAGGATAGACCATATGTTAGGACACAAAACAAGTCTCAATAAATTCAGGAAGATTGAAATAATGTCAAGTATCTTCTATGATCACACTGCTCTGCAACTAGAAGTCAATCACAAGAAGAACACTGAAACAAACAAAGACATGGAAGCTAAATAACATGTTATGAAACAATGAATGTGTCAACAATGAAATCAAGTAAGATATCAAAAGATACCTTGAAGCAATGAAGATGAAAACACAACAATCCAAAATCTGTGGCAAACAGGAAAATCAATCCTAAGAGGGAAATTCATAACATTATAGGTCTATCCCAAAAAAAAGACAACAAAAACTCAAATAAACAATCTAATTTTACATTTAAAAGAACTTCAAAAAGTACAACAAACAAAGCCCAAAATGAATAGAAGGAAGGAAATAATGAAAATCAGAGCAGAAATAACTGAAATATAGTCTAAAAAATGATACAAAAGATCAGTGAATCTCAGAGCTGGTTCTTTGAAAAGATAGATAAGATTGACAAACCTTTAACCAGACTCATGAAAAAAAAAAGAGAGAGAGGACCCAAATAAATAAAATTAGAAATGAAAGATGAGAAATAACAGTTGATACCAAAGAAATACAAAGAATTGTAATATTATGAACAACTATATGCCAATGAACTGGACAAACTGGATGAACTGGGCAAATCCCCAGAAACACAGTCTCCCAAAACTAAATAAGGAAGAATCAGAGAATCTGAATAGACAAATGACATCTTGAAATGGAAACAATAATAAAAAAACTTCCAACAAACAAAGGCCCTGTTCTGGATGGCTTCACAGGTGAATTTTACCAAACATTCCAAAAAGTACTAACACCTCTCCTTCTCAAACTATTTCAAAAAATTCAAGAGGAGGGAAGGATTCTAAGCTCATTTTATAAATCTTCATTGTTCACCAGCATTATCATAATTCCAAAACCAGATAAAGACACCACAGAAAAAAATTATAGGCCAATATCCTTGATGAGCATAGATGCTAAATCTTCAACAAAATATTAGCAAAATGAATACAGCAATGCATTGAAAAGATCATACACCATGATCAAGTGGGATTTATTCCAGGAATGCAAGGTTGGTACAACATTTGCAAATCAATAAAGGTGATTTGCCACATAAACAAAATGAAGGATAAAAACCATGTGATAATAAAAAGGATTTGATAAGATTTTATATTCATTTATGATAAAAACTCTCAGCAAATACCCATTTATGATAAAAACTCTTAGCAAAGTGGGAGTAGATGGAACATACCTAAGTATAATAAAGGCCATATATGACAAACCCACTTATGACAAACCCACTGCCAGCATCATACTCAATGGGCAAAAACTATACGTGTTCCCCTTAAGATAGGAAATGAGACAGGAATGTCTGCTCTCACCTCTCTTATTCAACACAGCACTGGAAGTCTTAGCCACAGCAATAAGACAAGAAGAAGAAATAAAAGATATCCAAATTGTAAAGGAAGATGAAAACTGTCTTTATTTGCATGTTACATGATACTGTACATAGAGAACTCCAAAGATTCCACCAAGAAACTACTAGAACTGATAAATGTTCAGTAAAGCAGCAGGATACAAAACTAATATTCAGAAATCTGTTGAATTTTTATAGGCCAATAACAAACTAACAGAAAGGGAAATTAAGAAAACAATCCCATTCACAATCACTTCAAGAACACTAAAATACCTAGGAATAAACCTAACCAAGGTTGTAAAAGACCTGTCCTCAGAAAATTATAAGACACTGAGGAAAAAAATTGAAGAAGATAAAAAGGAGTGGAAACACACACTGTGTTCATGGATAGGAAGAATTAACATCATTAAAATGTCCATACTACCTAAAGCAATCTATAGATTCAGTGCAATTCCTATCAAGATTTCAAAGATATATTTCACGGAAATAAAAATATTTCAGAAATGTATATGGAACCACAAAAGACCCCATATAGCAATAGTGATCCTGAGAAAGAAGAAGAAGAATTAGGTAGGAATCACACTACCTAATATGAAACTATATTATAAGGCTATAGTAATCAAAACAGCATGATACTGGAATAAAAACAGACACATAAATCAATAGAACAGAATGGAGAGCCCAGACATAAACCCACACCATTATAATCAATTAATATGAGGTCTGTCCAGAAAAAGCCCAGCCATTAATATAACAAGAATGGTTTGCACAACATCAATGTAACCTGGCAGTCAAGGAGACTGGACTGGAATGCTCAAGCATGAACAATGATGACTTCTTTGTACTAGTCAGTGGGGGCAGTAGATGCCGTTGAGTGAGCATGCGCACTGTGTGACTGTCATATTCAAAATGACTGAACAAATAGAGGAACAAATCTCCATCAAATTTTGTGTTAAGCTAAAAACATTCCTTAGTGGGAAATATTCAGATGACTCAGAAGGCTTTCAAGGAGGACACAATGAGTGCAGGGCAAATAAAAGTGTGGTAAAGAGCTTCAAAGATGGTCTAGAATCTGTTGAAAGTGATCCACATTCTGGAAGGCCTGCAACAAGCAGAACACCTAAGAATGTTGAATGTGACTCCACACCCCACAGCCCAGGTTTGGTGCCACATGGCTTCAGACTTTTCCCAAAACTAAAATCACCTTTGAAAAGGAAGAGATTTCAGACCATCAAAGAGATTCAGAAAAATATGACAGGACAGCTGATGGCAATTCCAACAAAGGATTTTTTAAGGTGTTTTGAATGGTGGAAGAGATGCTGGAAGAACTGTGTGAGATCCCAAGGTGCCTGTTTTGAAGGAGACCTAGGTGCCATTGTCTTATGTACAATGTTTCTTGAATCTTGTATGTTCTTGAATAAATGTCTCTATTTTTCATATTACATGGCTGAATACTTTCTAGACAGGACTCATATATGGCAAAGGAAGCAAGCACATACAATGGGCTAAAGGTAGTTTATTCAATA
This sequence comes from Tonatia bakeri, assembly GCA_004024845.1. Classification (NCBI taxonomy): domain Eukaryota; kingdom Metazoa; phylum Chordata; class Mammalia; order Chiroptera; family Phyllostomidae; genus Tonatia; species Tonatia bakeri. Next base: position 143,448 of record PVIA01003471.1, on the reverse strand, counting down.
ACTGATGTGGGGAAAGTGGACCAATATATGCAGAAACGTGATGTTAGACCACCTTTTTACACTACATACAGGAATAAATTTTAAAAGGTTTAAAGACTTAAATATTAGACCCAAAACCATAAAAACCATAGAAGAAAACATAGCAAAATCTAAGACATTACTTGTAGGACTACTTTATTGAATATATCTCCACAGCCAAGGGAAACAAAAGAAAAAATAAGCAAATGGGACTACATCACACTAAAAAGTTTTTGCATAGTAAAGAAAAACATCAACAGAATAAAAAGACAACCCACAGAATGGAAAAACATATGCACCAATATATCTAATAAGGGGTTAATATCCAAAATTTATAAAGAACTTACAAAACTGAACACCAAAAAAAAAAAACCCAATTAAAAAGTGAGCAAGACACTTTTTATGTGATTGTACACGTATACACACACATACACACTCACTAGTCACATCATGGTGAAATCTCAAACCACCCAGGCAAAAGGGAAGATTCTAAAAGACACTTCCCCAAAGAGGACATACAGATGGCCAATAGACATGTGAAAAGACGTTTAGTGTCACTAATCATCAGAGAAATGCAAACTAAAATCACAATGAGATACTATTTCACACCTGTCAGAATGGCTATCATCAATAAATCAACAAACAACAAGTGCTGGCAAGGATGTGGAGAACCCTTTTGTACTGTTTTTGGGAATGCAGATTGGTGTAGCTGCTATGAAAAGCTATATGGTAGTACCTCAAAAATTTAAAATGGATCTGCCTTTTGACCCAGTGATCCCACTTCTGGGAGTATATCCGAAGGAACACAAAACACAAATTTGAAAGAACATAAGCACCTCTATCTTCATTGCAGCATTATTTACAATTGCCAAGATATGGAAGCAGCCCAAGGGTCCATTACTAGATGAGTGGATAAAACAACTATGGGACAATTACATAGTGGAATACTACTTGGTCATGAAAAATAAGAAAATTTTAGCCTTTGCAACATTATGGATGAACCTGAAGAACATTATGCTAAGTGAAATAAGCCAATCATAGGAAGACAAATATAATATGATTTCACTCATATGTGGAATCTAATGAACAAACTAAATTAACAAGTAAAATAGAGACAGACTGGTAGAGAGCAGATGACAGCTAAGTGGTGCAGGGGAGGGTGTAGAGGTAGAGGAATTCAGCAAAAAGGAAAAAGGACTCAGGACATGAACAACAGTGGGGTGATTTGGGGGGGGAAAGGACATAAGAGAACTAAATGCTAGTGGAAAAATATACAATAAATTTTTTTTAAATGAGCTGAAGTTTAATTTGAGGAATCTTATCAGAATGAAGCAAAAATGAATAAGAATATAAGGGTATAAAAATAAAATGAAGATACAGGGATAACATAATCAAAAGTTTTATTATCTGGTTAAAAAAATTCAGAAAAAGAAAATAAAGAGAATATAGTAGAGTAAATACATGAGTGTATAGACTAAATTTTCAAAAATTTTCAAAAATAGGCCTAATCCCACCTGACTGGAAGCATTGAGCAAGTATTAAATAAAATAAAGATTACACACATATACACACATACACACTTGCTATTCACATCATGGTGAAATCTCAAACCAACAAGGTAAAAGAGAAGATTCTAAGTTTTTACAGAAAAATAAAACATTATGTACAAAGAAACAAGAATAAGATTCAGCAGAGTTTACTGCTTTGAAGATAGAGTGCACAGATTTGATTCTGGTTCTACCATTGCAAGCTGTGTGACTTTAGATAAGCTATTTATCCTTGGTTCTTCATTCCCCTCATTTATAAAATTGAATAACAATAATGCCTCCTTCATAGAGTGGCTAGAGGAGTAAATGAGTTAATATTTGGAAAGCACATAGAAAAAAATCCAACACATAGCATATTCTATATAATTGTTATGTAAATTGAAATCAGTAATATTAGATGGAAGAAGACAATAAATCAATATCTTTAAAGTTACGAAGAAAAATACTTTTGCATACTTTTGAATGACAATGCTACCAAAAGCTATCCATAGACTCAGTACAATTTCAATCAAGATCTCAAAGGCATTTTTTACAGAAGTTGTAAAAACACTCTTAAAATTTATTGGAACTCCAAAAGACTCAACCAAAGAAAACCTGAGAAAGAACAAAGTAGAAGGCATCACAGTTCCTGATTTCAAGCTGTATATATTATAAAGCTATAATAATCAAAACACTAGAATATTGGCAAAAAACAGACAAATAGACAAATGGAACAGAATTGAGAGCCCAGAATAAACCCAAGCATATACAGTTGACTGATATTTCACAAGGCAGCCAAGAATAATCAATGGAGAAAAGGACAGTCTCCAATAAATGATGGTGGGATAATTTGTTATCTGCATATAAAAAAATGAAATTGGACCACTATGTGTATATGACTCATTAAAATGAACTTGAAATAGGTTAAAAACTTAAATATAAGACCTGAATCCATGAAAGTCCTAGAAGAAAACAGGAATAAATTTTCTTGATGTGGGTCTTGGAATGATTTTTTAAGTGTGACACCTAAATCACAATGAATAAAAAATAAATAAGTGGGACTACATCATTAGAATGGCCATCATCAAAAAGACAAGAGACAAAAAATGCTGTGAACATGAAGAAAAGGGAAGCCTTGTGCACTGTTGGTGCGATTGTAAATTAGTACAGCCACCATGGAAAAGATTGTGGAGAATCCTCAAATGTTAAAAATAGAACTACCATAGGATCCAACAATTCCACTTCTGGGAATATATCCAAAGGAAATGAAAACACTAACTCAAAAAGGTATCTGCACCTCTGTATTTATAGCAACATTTCCAATAGCCAAGATATGGAAACAACCTAGCGTCCATCAATGAATGGATGGATAAAAAAATTGTAAGTATATATATAATGTAACCATTAAGAAATGAGGAAATTTTACCATTTGTGAGAAATGGGTGGGTCTTGAAGGCATTATGCTAAATGAAAGAAGTCAGACAGAGAATCTTTAAAACAATCATAGAAAAAGAGAACAGGCTTGTGTGTATCTGAGGTGAAGAGTGGGAGAGGGGCAATTGAAGGAAGGCAATCAGAACATACAAACTTCCAGTTGTAAGATAAATAAGTGCTAGGTACATAGTGTACAACGTGATGGCTAGTTAATGCTGTTCCATGGCATATAGGAAGGTTGTTAGGAAAGTAAGTCCTGAGTTCTAATCACAGCAAGGAATCTTTTCCTTTTTTCTTTCTTTTATTTTTATTGTATCTATATGAGTTAGTGGATGTTAGCTAAACCTAGTGTGATTTCATAATACATATAAGTAATCAAACCATCATGCTGTACAACTTAAACTTATACAGTGATGTTTGTCAGTTATTTCTCATTAAAACAAAACAAAACCCAGAGCATCACCAATCTACTTACTTCTCCATGTTCCCTTCCCTGACCCTCAACCAGAGGTAAGTGCAATTTAGTGTTCATTATGACCTTCTTTTTGAAATTTTACTTTTGTGCATAATAATGTCTCCTTAAACAATAGTTTTACTTGTTTTTGAAGCTTATAAAAATGATACCAGACTGATAGATTAATAGAGGGCAATAGATAGACATACAGCTAGATTGGTATTGCTATACTTCCTAACTTTTCCTCTTCAATAAGGCTAAAATAATACTTCATTATCTTAATTTGCATTTCTATATTTTTGAAGTTCCGTATATTCTAGTGTATTTATCATTTATGTCTCCTATTCTGTAAAATCCTGCTTATATGATTTGCTCATTTTTCTACTGGGTTTTGGCTTACTAATCTTATTGATTTGTAAGAGTTCTTTATATATTCTAGAAAATGACACTGTCAATAATATACTGTGTGAATATCTTTTCCAAGTTTGAGGCTAATCTTTTCACTTTATTGATAGTATGTTTTGATGAACAGTAAATCTCAAATTGAAAATGATCAACTTTATCAACTTTTTAATTAGCATTTTCTCTATCTTGAGGTTAAAAGTATCTCCTGCATTTCTGATAAAAGTTTTAAAGTTTTGCCACTACAGCTAAGTCTAATCTATCAGAAATTTTGTATATATAATGTAATTTAGAGGTCTAATTCCATTTCTTCATCTTCTTACTATATAATCTCAACATTTATCAAATACCTCTCCACTGATATGCAATATGAGTGTATTAGATTCTTAAGCTGCTGTAACTTATTGCCACAAACTTGGTAGCTTCAAACAACAGAACTGTGTTGCCTCAGTTCTGGAAGCTACAAGTTTGAAATCAAGGTGTTGACAGGGTAAATTCCTTCTGGAAGCTCTGAGGCAGAAATAATTGTTTGCCTCTCTCCCAGCTTCTGGTGGCTGCCCAGTCTTTGATGTTCTTGGCTTGTACATGCATCACTCCAACATCTGCCTTCATCCTCACATCACCCTCTTATTCGTATCTGTGTCCTCTCCTCTTCTTGTAAGGACACCAGCATTAGATTTAGTGTCCACCCTAATTTCAGAATAGTTTTATCTTTAGATCCTTAACTAATTACATCTTCAAAAACCCTATTCCCAAATAAGGTCACATTCTGAGATTCCAAGTAGACAAAATTTTGAAGAGGATACTAGTCTACTTATTACAATGGGTCAATATCGTTTCCATATAATGAAGTGTTTAGTTCTCGGCCCTGTTTTCCAGTCCATTTACCTATTTTGCTATCCTTGAACCAATACCACACTTCTTTTTTTCTTCACCCGAGAATGCCTTTCCATTGCTTTTGGAGAGGGAGGGAGTGAGGGAGGGAGAGAGAGAAACATCAACATGAGAGAGAAGCATCAATCAGCTGACTTCGCATATATGCCCAGGTCAGGGATCCAACCTGGACCTTTCAGTCCACAGGACGATTCTCCAACCATCTGAACTACACTGTCAGGGCCAATACCACACTGTCTTAATTGCAGATGCTCTAATACTTTTATAATAATTCCTGATATCAGAAGAGCAAGTCTCCCCTTACAGGGGTGTCCAATCTGCAGCCTGCAGGTCACATGCAGCCCAGGGTGGCTGTGAAAGTGGCCCAACGCAAAATCGTAAATTTACTTAAACCAGTATGAGATGTTTTGTGATGACATGTTGCTATGTATTTAATGTGTGGCCCAAGACAACTCTTCTTCTTCCAGTGTGGAGCAGAAACGCCAAAATATTGGACACTCCTGAGAGTGTCTTGGCGATTCTTGGGGTTTTGCTTAGCTACATAAAGTTAAGCATCAAGTTTTCAAATTATATTTTAAATTTCTGTTGGGAGTTTTATTGAAATGTACTGAACCTATAAAAATATTGGGGGGAAATGGACATCTTTACATTTAGACCCTCCCACAAAGATGACATATCTCTCCCTCAAAAAGGGAGATATATCTCAAAAAGAAATTGTTTCAGTTTCTTTTAATGTCTTTCAATAAAGTGTCATATTTTCTACATAAAGTCCTTTAGAGTTTTTTTCAGTAAGCCTTTTATTTTGGAATAGTTTTAAATTCACAGAAAAGTAACAAAGGTAGTACAAAAGGTCTAGGTTTGCCCTTACAAAGTTTCCCCAATGTTAACATCTTATATACATCCTTTGTTAAATTTATTCCTGGGTGACTTATATATTGTATTGATTTTATAACTGGTAAACATAAAATACTAATTCAGGTGATTCAGCAACCAAATAATAGGAGTCCCTAATAATGAAAACAGAGAAAACAGAGGAGAGGAAATTATCAAAGAATAAAATTTCTAAAAGCTGCAAAGACAAAAAATCTTTAAATTGAAAGAGCATACCCAGTGCTGAGCCAGATAAATGAAAGGTAGAATCTTAACTAGCTATTTTCTTGTAAATTTCAGAATGAATGCCAAGGGAAAGAGATATTAAAAGCTGAAGATAGTTTGCTGTAAAATGTGTTATCCTAGAGAACAGCTTCTACATGTAACTCAAAGTTCCTGTGTTACATCTTTCCTTCTGAAAACACGATCTCTTTTTAGTCCCTCAGTAGTTCTGCAGTGTTCTGATGTAGGTCTTGCATACTTCCTTCTAAGTTTATTCCTAGCTGTTTTATATTTTTGTTGTATTGTAAATTGAATTCTTTTTATGCATATGTTCTGGTTACCATTAGTGTAGGAAAGCTATTGAATTTTGTTTTCATTTATCCATACACTGGTCACTTAATAAACTCATTGTTTTAAAAGATTTTTAGTTAAATCTGTAGTGTTTTCCCATTAGATAATTACATAATCTAATGGCAATAATGGTAATTTTGTATTTCTTATCACTCTTTTTTCCCCCTTATTACTCTGGCTAGAACATTAAAAAAACTGAAAAACAGCAATGCCAGTGAGCATCTTTGTCATTATTCTTTGTAGTATTACACTCTTAAGATAACAAGTGTTTTTGGTTTCAGAGTCTCTACCATCTTTTAGAAGAGAGAGATGTAGAAGTTTAACATGTCTTCTTTATTAATTGAGATGATCCACTTTAACTTTTTAATTTGATGAACTTAATAAAAATATTCCAACTATTGAATCAGCTTTACATTCTTAGTATAAATCCTACTTAGTTAAAGTGTGCTATGGACCACTGAGTTACACCCTTTTCAAACGTATCTGTTGAAGCCCTAACTTCCACTGTGATGGCATTTGGAAATGGTGGGGGAGGGTTTGGGAGCTGATTAGATTTAGATGTGATCATGAGGATGAGTTTTAGTGGGATTAGTGTCCTTATAAGAAAAAATTCCAGACAGCTTGCTCTCTGTCTCTCCCTGCCATATGAGGACACAGCAAGATGGTGGCTATCTATGAGAGAAAGAGAGCTCTCACCAGAAACAGATCATGCCAGCACCTTGATCTTGAAGTTTGAGACTCTAGAACTGGGAGAAAATAAATTTCTGTTGTTTGAGTAACCCAGTTTATGGTATTTTGTTATGGCAGCCTGAGCTAACACAGAACTCCTCTTGCCTGACTGCTTTGAGCTGGGACATCAGTTCTTTCCTGCCATTGGGCTCCAACTGAAATATCGGCTTTTCTTGAGTCTTAAGCTTGCTGGCCTTCAGACTGAAATTTACACCATTGGTTTTCCTGGTTCTCAGGCCTTCAGACTCAGACTAGAACCACACCATCAGCTCTCATGGGCCTCTAGTTTGCCAATTACAGTGTTTTAAATTTGTTATCCTACGTGATTACATGAGCCAATCCCTTATGATAAATCTTTGTGTGTATATGAAAATGTGTCCTATTGGTTCTGTTTTGTTGGAGAAATCTGACTAATACAAGGTGTACGGCCCTTTTAATACATTTCTAAATTTATTTACCAGTGGTTTGTTTATATGTTGTTAACTACTCTTGTTCTGTAGTTTTTGTATGTATGTATGCAATTTTAGCATTAGGCATTGTCATTGGGTTCATGCTAATCTTGTAAAATTAATTAGAAACTTTTTATTTACTTGGGCATTTTAAACAGCAAAGAATGTAATATATATTTCTTGCAAGTGAGCTCAAATTTTCTTTAAAAATCATCTGGGCCTAGCATGCTTATTGTGAATATTTCTGTGATGTTTTAAAATTATTAGTACTAGTATTAGTATTAGTATTAGCATTAGTATTTACTCCATAGTTATTTTTCCACTCAGGTTTTTCACTTTTTTTAGTCAATTTTGTTATTTTTTTAAATTTCCCCAGAAAATCATTCATTTTATCCATATTTTTTAGGGTTAAGTTGTACAGGGCATTTTCTTTAATATCTTGCCCAGGCTGGTGTGGCTCAGTGGATTGAGTGCCAGTCTGAGAACCAAAGGGTTGCAGGTTGATTCCCAGTCACATGCCTGGGTTGTGGAACAGGTCCCCAGCAGGCAACCACACATTGATGTTTCTCTCCCTCTCTTTCTCCCTCCCTTCCCCTCTCTCTAAAAATAAATAAATAAAATTTTTATTAAAAAAATAAAATAAAATCTCATCCTTTTCCACAGAGATATTCCCTAACATATTTGTGTGAACTCTCTTTTCCCTCTATAATACAATCACAGGTTTGTAAATCTGGTTAAATTTGTATAATTAGTTAAGTTTATATAAACTAATATTTTGAGTAAAACTAATTTCTGCCTTTTCCTATTTTTAATGATTGTATTTTTTAAATTTCTTGCTAATTCTGCCCTAATTTTTTCTTTCTTCCAATTAATTTTTCAGTGATTCCTAATTTCTAGAATTAAAACTAATATTATTTTCAAATTTTCTCATGCTCTAAAGCATTCCTAGTTCTCTTTAGGTCTGTGGATTTGCCTTAGGTTCAGATTTGGCCATGTCCCAGAGATTTTAATTTTCAATAGTCTCATTGTTTCTAATTCCTAAATACACTACACAGAACTAACTTCAGAAAAGTTAGAAAATACTTGAAAAATCTTAAGGCAAGAACATTTAAATATTATAGATACCTGTTTGGACAGGAGATGGGGTAGGGAGGAAGAAGGAAAGAATATAAATCACTATCTCAATTTGTGCTACCAAAAAATGTTTGGTAAATGGGTAAATGTTTCCCCATACTTGGGATCTTGATTTTGAATCACTTCTCATTCCTTGGCAACATTTCTTTTCAGGCTATCTAAATGTCTGGTTTGAGAGTCTTCATGAATTGGTCTAAGAAGCCTTTTCTGTTGCTTTCTTATTTGAGGGGTATGGAAAACCCTTGAGTTCCAAACTCTCTCAAATCTTTTTAGATATTGCTCTATCACTTTCTGGCATTTAGTCTTTCAGATGAAAAGCCCAGTGATAATAAGATTTTCCTTTTTATGCATTACTTTTCTGACTCTATGATAGAGAGTAGATTTTTATTCTTGATATTTTAAAAATACACCCAGGACTTGGGATAATGAGAAAGACTTGATGTTGTTCCCTTTTTTATAAACAGAATGTTCTCTCTGATCTCATTGCAATTTAAAATAAAGATTTTCTTATATTTATTCTTATGTCTTGGTACTAGTAAATATCAATTATACATTTGCTCTGGTCCTCTTTTCCTGTAATTATAGTCTTTTCATAACTCTGGTGACATTGTTTGCCCATTCTCGTTGAAAAGTAAGATTTATGATCGTCCAGCCTTGTGAATGTGAATGGTCCATGCCACAGTTTCAGAGGAACCTGTTTCTATTATTTTAGTCTCAGACACTGTGAACATTTTTATTTTCCAGAATTTCATTTTAACACCTGAAGAAATAATTGGCCATAAAAGCTATGGCAAAAAAAAGTGTTTCTCCAGAGGCTTCTTTTCCAAGTAGTGAGGAGTGGCCATCCAAAGACTCATGGATGTTTTTCTCCCCCTTTCCAAGTGGCATGACTGGAGTACTCAGGACTCTCCTGGCTCCTGCAGAAACTGACATGGTTTACCATGCTGTCCAGGCCTATTCAATCATTTTTAATAATATTTTTAAATTCTGCAACTCATAGGACAGTTCTTGGGTGAGGACATAAATTTGGGTGTCTTAAGATTATAGGGTAATTAAGATTATGGGAGTGAATTCCATAGCATAAGTAGAGTATGAAGTGAAAAAATAAGATGGACTAGAATTATTTTAATGAACCTTAACCTTTAAAACTCTGGTAAAAGGATAAATTAGAAACTAAGAACTTTTCAGAGAAGTAGCAGAAAAAAATTTTAACGAAGTAGAATACCTACTCCAGACACTTATTTGCTTTCTAAATAGCTATCCCCTTTTTATTGCTTGCTGACAAATCACATCTTGGTTTGGGGTAGCCCTTGTTTCCAGACCCAAGTGAAATACTCACTTTCTCAATCTCCCTCATTATGTAGGAGTAACCATGTAACATAATTCTGGCCAATGACAACAAAGCCTCCTATAGGCTTTTATTAAGGTTTTGAATTTTTTTTTTTAAGATGGAAAGGGGCTTCTGATGCAGATGGTGCTGTTCTTTGTCCTCCCTTCATCCTGCCTTGAAGACAAACCAGTCCTCTAGATTTGTAGCAGCCACTTTGTACCAGGAGGTAATATGCATGGAAATAAAGTCAACTCACTAAAACTAGGAAGATTTGGATATATTCCCAGTGGGATTATTTAGCAGCATGAAAATGCTAATGACCACCCACCTCCAGATTTAATATAAGATGAAATTAAAGTTATTTTTTGTTTTAGCCATGGTAATGAGCTTTTCTATATTTGTAGATGAACACATTTCTAATTAATAAAATTTTCATCATAAACATAAACTTAATATGATTTTTATACTGTAAACATAATTATCTATGTAATCTGAAACATTTTTCTATTTATTTCCCTGTTCATAATATAAAATAAAATACCAGAAAACAAAACAAAAACAATCTTTTTATTTTCACATGAGTTTCTTTTTCTTTTTTTTAATTTATTATTTTTTAAAATATTTAGCTTATTTATTTTTAGAGACGGGAAGGGAGGGAGAAAGAGAAACATCAATGTGTGGTTGCCTCTCATTTGGCCCCCACTGGGGACCTGGCCCGCAACCCAGGCATGTGCCCTGACTGGGAATCAAACCTGCAATGCCTTGGTTCACAGCCCACACTCAATCCACTGAGCCATGCCAGCCAGGGCCCTGAGTTTCTTGATAATAAAAAATAAAAACTAGCTCTGGCTGGGTGGTTCAGTTGGTTGGAACATCTTTCAGTACATCAAAATATCTCAAGTTTGATTCCTGGTGTGGGCCCATACTTAGGATACACATTCAATCCCCAGTTGGGGCTTGTCCAGGAAGCAACAAATTGATGTTTCCTTCCCTCCCTCTTCCTCTCTCTCTAAAATCAGTAAATATATCCTTGAGTGAGGATTAAAAACTAATAATAATTTTTTCTAGTTTTGCTACTAAATGTCCAAAACTCAGTTTTCTTCAATAACCAAATGTGCATTGCCCATAGGGTTTGGACCTAAGGAAGAGTTTTCTGCATTTACAGAAAAGAGAGATCACAGAATGGGGAGAGCTCAGGAAACTGACTTCTTAAGGTTTTTTATAAAATCCTGGGCTTACCCATGAGTGGTGCATGTATTGATTTAACCCTAAAAAGCATTGCTAGATTTTGACAACTGAATTATAGGGTAGATCACCACCTAGACCCCAGACTGGCCACTGGGTAGCACAAACAGAGCAGATCAGAAGAGTACAGCAAAGGCTTTGTAAATTGAACTGACATTGAAATCATATACATAGAAGACAGATCTGAAGTTGTGGCTTCAACTTAACAGGGTCAAATACCAGTTAAGACAATAATAACAACATTCTCCATATGATTTACACAAAATGCAGGATCTCAAAACATAATATTAAAGTGTCCAGAATATATGAGAAGACCCAGGGAAATCTTAACTCACAAGGAATCAAGACACCAATGCTAAGACGACACGGGGTTGGAATTATCTGACCATGACTATTACGCAAGTGCACCAAGACTTCTGCTTCTGGGAAGATGAAGTGGATGTACTTCTCCCTATTCCCCCAACTAAGTATAGCCAAACACCCTGGATACTGTATAAAACAACCTTAAGTAGACTGAACAGTGCAGAGAAGAAAGAAAATTGGCTAGAGACCTTGGCACCTGAGGCGGTAAGTTCCTTGGGTTTTCCTTTTGCCACATACTTCCCACCGGGTATTAGAGAAGCCAACAATGTGGAAATGCTAATGGGCACAGGCAAAAATGATGACAATAAAAGTCCACTCTCTCTAGCCAAAGGATCAAGAGCACCTATAAAAAAACCTACCTGTATCTTCATACTTAATGATGAATGACTGGATGATTTTTCCCCAAGTCAGAAACAAGGCAAGGATACCTGTTCTCACCACTGCTATTCAATGTGGAACACCTACCCAGGGCAATAAAGCAAGAACAGTAAAGAAAGAAATAAAACTCCCTGCTTGCAGATGACATAAATAGAAATCTACATAGAAACACACACACACACACACACACACACACACACACAAAATCTACCAAAAAAAAATAGATCTAATAAGTGTGAGTTCAGGAAGATTGCAGGATACAAAAAACAATTGTATTTTCACATACTACCAATGAATATGTGGAGACCAAAATTAAAGGTACAGAGACTTCCAGCCAAGATGGAGGCTATAGGCAGATATACTTTGCTCCTTGCACAACCAAAAGAAGGACAACAGCAAATTTAAAAACAAAAAATAACCAGAACTGCCAGAAAATTGAACTGTATTGAAGTCTGACTGTAACAGGGTGCAGCCAAGAGGGAGGCCCCAAATAGGAATTTGTAATGGGGTCCAAAAGAGTTTGGAGATGATTGGCTTCACACCACAGGGCCACACCTGCCCAGAATGCTGGCAGCTGTGGGCCAATTGTGGGAGGAGCCGGAAATGAGGCTGCAGAGGAAGACTGGCTCTGGGATTTAAACCCAGGTGTGGCAGCTATTTGGTGTCTTTTCGAGGGAATCACCACGCAGCTTTAGCAGAGGATAGGACCACCTGGCTTTGGCGGAGTCCGGACCATGAGGCTTTGGAAATGCTCCCTTTTTGCCACATGGATGCTGCTGGGAGCCTGAATCATGGACTTCTACTTCTTTCCTGAGATACAGTACCCCATACTGGGCAGAGGGAGAAGGAAGGACTGTGTGTATTTGCAGGTATTCTAAAGAACTTTAGTCTGTATAACTTTTAAATAATAATTCCTTTCCTTTTCACCAATCTCTGGCATTGAGAGATGTCTTTTCTCTGGCAGCAGGCATAGCAGACCTAGTACAGGGGAGGAACCCCTGGGGAAAAAGGAGGGGTATCTTATATCATTCAGCCCCCCACCATCTGTTCTGTAACTTGACAATGAAGGAGTTAAAGAAACATTCATCCAGACTGGTAGGAGGGGCAGAGACCGGCAGCTGGAATGGAAAGGATGTGTGGCAAGGCAGCAGCTGGAGGACCAGGTGGGCAAGTCTATACCTGGCAGAGTGGGTGGTCCCACATTTGCATATGGATAAACATGGAGGAAAAACCCAGGGAGTAAGATAGACCATGCAACCCAGGGTTCCAGCACAGGGAAACAAAGCCTCAAAACCTCTGACTAAAAAAAATCTGTGAGGGTTGCGGCAGCAGGAGAAACTCTCAGACTCACAGGAGAGTTCATTGGAGAGATCCACAGGGTCCTAGAGTGTACACAAAACCACTCACCCAGGAATCAGCACCAGAAGGGCCCAATTTGCTTGTGGGTAGGAAAGGACGTAACTGAAAGACCACCGAGAGCTGAGCAAGCAGCATTGTTCCCTCTTGGATCCCTACCCAGGAACACAGAGACCTGGGTTGCCCTGCCTTGACAATTGCCTAAGGCTCCACTCCACATATGTAACAGGTGCACCAAGACAAAAAAAGTTTGGCCCAAATGAAAGAACAGATCAAAGCTTCAGAAAAAATACAACTAAGCAATGAAGAGATAACCAACATATCAGATGCAGAGTTCAAAACGCTGGTAATCAGAATGCTCACAGAAATGGTTGAATATGGTTGCAAAACAGAGGAAAAGGTGAAGGCTATGAAAAGTGAAATAAAGGAAAATGTACAGGGAACCAATAGTGATGGGAAGGAAACCAAGACTCAAATCAACAATTTGGAGAAGAAGGAAGAAATAAACTTTCAACCAGAACACAATGAAGAAACAAGAACTCAAAAAAAATGAGGAGAGGCTTAGGAACCTCCCACAACTTTAAATATTCCAACACCCAAATCATAGAGGTGCCAGAAGGAGAAGAGAAAAAGCAAGAAATTGAAAACTTATTTGAAAACATAATGAAGGAAAACTTCCCCAATCTGGCAAAGGAAATAGACTTCCAGGAAGTCCAGGAAGCTCAGAGAGTCCCAAAGAAGTTGGACCCAAGGAGGAGCACACAAAGGCACAGCATAATTACATTACCTAAGATTAAAGATAAGGACAGAATCTTAAAAATAGCAAGAGAAAAAGAGACAGTTACCTTCAAAGGAGTTGCCATAAAACTTTCAGCTGATTTCTCAAAAGAAACCTTATAGGCAAGAAGGGGATGCAAAGAGGTATTCCAAGTCATGAAAAGCAAGGACCTACAACTAAGATTACTCTAGCCAGCAAAACTATCATTTAGAATGGAAGGGCAGATAAAGTGCTTCCCAGATAAGGTCAAGTTGAAGGAGTTCATCATTGCCAAGCCCTTATTGTATGAAATGTTAAAGGGATTTATCTACAAAAAAGAACATAAAAAATATGTACAGTAAAATAACAGCAAACTCACAGTTATTAACAACAACACCTAAAACAAAAGCAAACTAAGCAAACAACTAGAACAGGAACAGATTTATAGAAATAGAGATCACATGGAGGGTTATCAGCAGGGAGGGTGAGAGGGGAGCATGTGGGAAATAGTACGGGGAATAAGAAGCATAAATGGAAGGTACAAAATAGATAGGGGGAGGGTAAGAATAGCATGGGAAATGTAGAAGCCAAAGAACTTATATGTATGACCCATGGACATGAACTAAAGGAGAGGAGTGTAGGCGGGAGGGAGTGTGCAGGGGGGGAATAAAGGGGGAGAGAATGGGACAACTGTAATAACATTATCAATAAAATGTATTAAAATAATTAAAGATACAATACCATTTACAATCACACTCAAAAGGAAATTCTTCAATGTAAATCTAACAAAATATGTAGATGGCTTATCTGCTGATGAAAAAACTAAAGATAAATAAATGGAGAGACAGATCCAGTTCATGGATTAGAAGACTGAACACAGTAAAAATGTCAATCCTCCTCAAATGATATAGTTTATTATAATTCCCATCAAAATACCAGCCAGGTTTTTGTAGATATAGACAAAAATATTCTAAAATTCATATGGAAAAGGAACTAGAATAGGTAAAACAGTTTTGAATAAAAAAATAATAAATAATAAATTAAAAAGAATAAAGTAGGAATTAATGCTATATCCAATTTTAAGACTTGTTATGTAGTTAGAGTAGTCAAGATTGGTATTTATTGGCAGAGAGGGAGACACATGCATCAGTGGAATCTAAGTCTACTTGCTACAACCAGGGTTAGAGAAGGTCTCTAGGGGCATCTAAGCTCAAAATAAATGACACCATATTCCTCCCCAAATCCTGGGCAAATTGTATACTCTGTTCAACTTTCTTAATGTATCATCTGCTCTATGATCACTGGGATTTAGGCAGAAATCTTCTGCCACTGACATTTATGTCCCTTAATTAAGAAAATGTTTATGAAACCCTGCTTGCTCCTGGCAGTGAGAGAGGAGCCTTCTGACTTTGAGCCCATCAACTGGACCTACACAGGGACCACACCAAGAACACCACGTCTTAGTAAAGGTCTCTGGGTTCACCTTCTCCTTCAAGCCTTCCTTATGACCTGCATGAGCAGTATTTATTCCTCAGGTATGACTGAGCTAGGTACTAAGTGAAACTAAACAATGCAAACTGATGAAGAAATTTGCTCCGGAAATAATAATGGGATCCATGTATCACTGTGCATTGTGTGTATATGAGTGGTTAGCTAGCTACTTATTCGATTCTCCTACTGCTGCTGTAACAAATACTACAAACTTAGTGGCATAACATAACATAATTTATTACCTTATAGTTCTGGAGGTCAGAAGTCTTAAATAAAGTCTCACTGGCTAAAATCAATGGGTCAGCAGGGCTTCATCCTATCTGGACTTTCTAGGATGGACAGCATTTTCTTGCCTTTTCCAGCCTCCAAAGGTCACCTGCATTCTTTGGCTTAAGGCCCCTTGCTTCTTTAAAGCCAATACCCTTAGCACCTTCAAATCTCTCTCTGACTCCAATACTGACTCCAATTACCTCCTCTTTCATTTATAAGGATGTCCCCTTGTGATTGCACTGGGCTCATCCAGACAATCAAAGATCATTTCCCTATCTCAAGGTCAGCTAATAAGTAGCTTTATTTCCATTTGCAACCTTAAATTCTCTTTTACCGATCACAAGTTCTGGAGGGTAAGATGTGAACATATTTGGGGGACCATTATGCTGCCTACTATACTACTGGTGAAATTATTTCAATAAATTTGCTCCACAAACAGTTACATAACACTATTTTCAAGACCTACCCAAAATCTGTACATGTCTCTTCTGGTGCCCTGGGAGCTTACATTTCTTGTGCTTTTCTCAGCCACACCCCCAGCACTCAAAGGCAGTGATTCTCAAAGTGTGGGATTAAACTAGCATGGGTATCACCTGGGAATTTATCCATTCAGAATCTTGGCCTCACCCCAGACCTACAAATTCGGAAACTCTGGGGGGTGGGGCTTGACAGTTTGTTTTAACAAGCCCTCTTGGTGATTCTTATGCACGCACATGTTTGAGAACCATCGGGCCAGGCACTATTAAATCTAAAGGCTTCTTACACTAAAATGTAATTCTAAAATATACTGCTTTTAAACCAGAATTGGTTTTTTTAAAGATTTTATTTATTTATTTTTAGAGAGAGGGGAAGGGAGGGAGAAAGACAGGGAGTAAAACATCAATGTGTGGTTGCCTCTTATGCGCCCCCTACTGGGGATCTGGCCTGTAACCCAGGCATGTACCCTGACTGGGAATCGGATCAGCAACCCTTTGATTTGCAGGCGGGCACTCAATCCACTCAGCCACACCAGCCAGGGCTAAACCAGAATTGTTTTTAATATCTACTGTGCATACAAGTTCTGGCATTGTGGCAACTCCATTCCAATATCCAGTAAGAAATTGAATAAGACAAAGAAAAGACACCACAAAGAAAAAGTCATCAAAATGTTAAGATGTTAATTTCTGGGTGGTAGAAAAATTGAATTTTTTCTGGCTGGATTTTTCTGTTTGCAAATATTTTATAATAAACATACATTATTTTAGAGTGGACAAGAAATAGATTACAAAATGGAAGGAACAATTTGTAGTCCACACATTCAAGAAAATATAAAAAATCCTCTTCAGCCATTTCAATAGTCAGGCCAATCAAACAATAAAATTAATTTGGCTGATTCTTTCTCTTTTTATCCATGAAGAGTCTCAGTTCTTTATTTGATCATTGTGTGCAGCAGCCACAGTCTTAATGAGCCAGTATAGAGCAGAACAAGTCATTTTTGCAAGAGCAGAAACATCTACAGATCCTCAGAGGAGAGAAGCCATACTTCCCTGATGCATCCAGTCTTAGATAAGACAGCCAAGTCACCCAAGCCAGCACCATTCTCATGACTCTGATAAGCCCGGGACCACAAACTCCCCACAGTCCCACTCACAGTCTCGCAACATGCTGCACCCCCATCCCAGATTTTTTTTCCAAAGCAGACAATGTGGTATTGTGATTAGATATAAACTGAAAGTGTATTTTCTGCCCTCAGTAATTACACTGCCTTATGGTAGCATTATTCAGTGTGAAGCCTTATTATGCTGCAGAATGAAATTCTGTATAATTTTCTTCTCCTCCAATGCACAAATGGAAATCATATTTTGGTCTGAGTTGGGAAGAAAGGCTCAGTTATCACTTGTGAGCGTGGTGTTATTTTCCCCAGAATTAAAAAATCCATCTGGGTGTCCGACCTCGCTCACCCTGCTGCCTCTCCATTCAGCCTTTTGTATGCAGATGAACCTTATCAATTTCCACCGCCTCAAAAGCCCGCACCCAGCTTGGTGCCTCCCCCTGGTCCACGCGACTTTAATGGAAATGCATGAGGCTTTTTTTCCCCTTTGATGTCTGTGCAATATACGCATGTGGATAAAAACCTGTGCTTTTATTTAGGGGGAGGGGGAGAGGGGTTCAAATCAAAGTTAAAGTCTCTACCCTATCGCGCCTCGCCGGCGATTAGCAGAGGAGAGAAAGGAACAGCAAATCTAACACAGAAGCTGTGAAACTGGGGTTATTCAGATTATTGACTAACAAATAAAGGGGCATGGGATGTCACATTTGTATTCTATGAGTTTTTATCCCGCCACAGGCCTCATCAACAATTTAGTGGAGTGCTGCTAAATCCCCTGTGTTAACACGCGTGGCTCCAGGGGGCTGCATGTGATTAATGCATTAATTGCAGCTCCCTCCGGCCCAGCGCTGCCTGTGTCAGTAATTCACTTAAGGCCAGTTGGCCCTTGAGTTATTCTACAGTCTAGTGTAAACAGCTTGCAAACAACACCACTCAACCGTTTCCCCCATCCGATTGCTGTTTTCCAGGCTATTAGCAACTTCCAATGAATGATTCATTCGCCAATGACAAAGCCTGGCCCCGAAATTGTCTGAAACCGCCAGGACTACAGGCAGGGGTCAAAACAGCCCGGCTTTCAGCCCACACGGAGACTCACGTGCTTTTCGGAAACTCAACTTTGCCAGGCCAGGTCTACACACAGCACAGAGTAAATGGTTGTTTGAAAACTTCGTTTAAAAAGTGCGTGTAAGTTAGGCAACATCTCTCTCTCTTCACCCAGGTAAATCATTTAGAAAGAAGGGGGGAGGGGGATTTGTTTTATTTTGGCTCTAAAACTCCCACCAACTCATTACATTAGTGACATTCAAATTTGATTCTATAATGAATTTTATAATGTAGCCTGATGATGCAATTCACGTGAACTTGAGTTTAGAGTCAAGAGTGAGATGACCTTCCCCAAACTACGAAGAAGTGGACTGTATGAACTTGAGCGAGCTGCTTAGCTGCTCTGCCTGAAGCAGAGATAGTATTTGTTCTGCCTGCCTACCGAGATAAGGTTTTAAAGTAATAACAAACTTGTAAGTTTTCAAAATTTAGTAATAATGTAATATAATTAGTAGTCAAATAAAGAATTAAGGTTCTTATTGATATACTAAAATAATATATTTTGGGTTTGGAGCATTTTAAATTTCACAAAGAGTAATCATATATAGGAGAATGTATAGCAAGGATTTTAAGCATATAGAACTGGCAAAAAAAAGAGAATTAATCCACTCTTTTAGGTCTGAATAAATCAGTTTAAGGAAAGAAGCAGAAACCTGTGGACTAAACTGTTCACCTCTCACTGGGCTCATTTTTCTCACTGAGCAGAAAACAACTGTTTCAACTACCAACCAGGTTGTTGAACAAGATATTTAATTTGAAGAAAGTTTTCCTTACATCTGTCTTTTTGAAGTCTTTGCTCATTCTCTCTAGATCTGTTCCTTGGGATCTCAGAAAGCAAATTTCTTTCTCCAAGTCAGGGGGATACTTGACCCCACCGATGAGAGAATCAAGTCTTAGAGAGAGTTCTGGAAATCAGTGATCAGTCAAAACCATCTATTCTCCTCCTCCCTTTTTTAAATTTAAAAGTAAACACACTTGCCTTCAGAAAGAAAAAAGTTCAAACAGAACAGAAGGTATAAAATAAATGGTAAGAAGTCTCATCTACCCCATCCCATCCCACCCAATATGCCACTTCCACTGCCCTAAAGAAACCTCTATTAACAATTTCTTGAGTAGCAATTTATAAATTTATAAGGAAACACAACACTGGATAACATAATACACATTTTTTTCTGCAATTATTTTTTTTTTTTGCTTACCAATGTCTTGGACATCTGAATAATACAGCACATGTAATATACCAAGGTGTTTACTGGAAAAGTATTTGTAATACAATTTTGTGTCTAAATGTATATATGAAATTGGCCAATAGTTTTCTTTTCTTGCACTGTTCTTTTAGGTTATGTTATTGGTTTTGCTAGCTTCCGGAAGTGATTGGTTAGCTTCTCCCCATTTCTCTTTTTTCTTCCCTTTGTTTTGGAGCAGTCTATAGGACATGGAAATTATCTGTTCCTTCAGAGTCTATAAAATATCCTTAACACTGCCTGGACTTGGTGTCCTTTTTATAAGCAATTGTTTTATTTTTACTCTTTCAATTTCTCCTATGATTATTGTCATAGTCAGATTTTCTATATTCTAAGGAAATTTTCATGATTGTATATTTGTGTATATTTTTAATTTATTAGCACAATGATGTGCTTTATAATTTTATCTTTATATGTTTTTTGTCACATCCCTCTTAAATTTATGTTACTTATGTGTGCCTTCTCTCTTTTCTCCTTAATTAGGTAGAGGAAAAATTATTTTTCCTCCCCTACAGTACTTTCCAAATTGTTGTATTAGTAATATTTTAAATTTTTTTATTGTATTTTTTCCATTACCATTAGTCCCCTTATACTCCCACCCCCTCACAATCACCAAACTGTTGCCCATGTCCATGACTCCTTTTCCCTTTTTGCTTGATCCCTCCACCTGCAACCCCCTACTAGTAATGTTTTCAAAGATCCAGCTTCTGATTGTATTCATCAACTCTATGTTTGATTTTGTAATTTCACAATTTCTGCTTTTATTTTTATTAACTCTCTTTTCCAAATTAATTTGAGATCATTTTATTATTTTTCTAGCATCTTAAGCTGAAAGCTTAGTTAATTTTCACATTTCTGATGTTCTAGTAAATGCATGTAATACTATGCATTCTCCTCTGTCTCTGCCTAACCCACTGACTTTGATAGGTGTGTTGTTAATTGTGTGCATTTCAAGAGTTGGTAATAACCATTTTTTATTTCCTTTTCAATTACAAAATTATTCAGAAGCATGATTTCTAATTTTCAGGAACAAAGCTTTCCTTAGGTTGTAAATTTATATTTCTATTGCCTTGTGATCAATAAATATAAATCATACAATTTTTGCTTTCTGGAATTTATTTAGATTGCTTTTGTAATTTAAAACATGGTCAATTTGTGTGAAAGATGTTTGTGTTTAAAAATAATGTTTCCTCTGTTAGAGTAAGTCTGGATTGTTAATTGTCACTTTATTTCTCTACATCCTTCAATTCATTTTATTTCACTTTTCTGTCTCATCTAGTGATTGAGTACAGTACGTTAAGGTTTCTCACTGTAATTATGAATTTACTGACTGATCCATGTGTTTCTCTTTATTTTTGCTCTTTTGTGAGTTAACCAATCTAATGACCAATCCCCCAATTTATATCAGATATGTGTTGAAACATGTGCCATGTGTCTTAATTTTTTCTTTCAGATTTTGCTATCCAGAGGGATTTGTTAGGTTGGTCTTATAGCTTACTCACCTGCTCTTCGATTACTTCCACTCTGCTATTACAACTGTAGTAACAGGGTGCAGCCAAGGGGAGCCCCCAAATAGGATTTGTAATGGGGTCCAGAACTCAGGGTGTCCAGGAAAATTAGAGAAAAAAATATATATTATGTCCTCACCCCCACCAGTCTGAGCTGGGGGATGGGACACATGGAGCAGGGCCACTGAGAGCTTTTTCTGCATAGCAACAGCTTTGTAGCTAACCTCTGGCAGGGTTATTTAACATATCTATAGCCTTTAACTGGTTTCATAGATATGTTAAATAGCTGTGGCTAGGCTTTGATCTAGAGGGGTGGGACTGACTTCAACCCAGGATGTAACTGGGAAGCAACTCCCCCTGGTTATAGCACCTGTGTAAAAGCTTGGAGATGATTGGCTCCACGCCATGGGGCCATGCCTGCCTGGACTTACTATGGCAGCCCAGTAAAGCTGGAAGAATAGGGAATGCTGGCAGGTGTAACTGATTGTGGGAGGAGTCAGAAATGGGGTGCAAAGGAAGATTGGCATGGGGATTTAAATCCAGAAGCAGCAGCCATAACAGGGCAGGAGCTCGAGGCTCTGGGGTGCTCCCTTTTGCCATGTAGCTGAATACCTAAATATCAGAGCCTCTATGGTAGCACCAACCTCCAGAGGCACTGTTCTTTCTCCCTGAGCAAAAGTCCACCTTCCCCATCTGTGGATTTGAAACCAGAAAAGACACCAGAGTTCAGGCTGCCCATCACTACCAAACCCAATAAGCAGAGACAGATATTGAATCTTTATGGGCGCTTCATTCAGATGACTGGCGATGTGAGAAGATGGCGAGTTCATACCCTAATAGACCATCTTAAATTCCATTTTAAAATGGCCCTTTTTATAAGGAGAACAAAGTATAGGTAAGGAGTTTGGAATTCAGAGAAAAGTTACTTGAATTAAAAAAAAAAAACAACTTCAGCATTCTCTCCCTCAGCAGTGTGGTCTTAAGCTGTGCCGCAGGCAGTGGTCTTTAGCTGTGTTTTAGGTGGTGGTCATCTCACCCTGGAGTTCAATGGCTCAGATATCTTGAATTGCGTGCAGTCCTCCTGAGGAACAAAGGTGGAACTACTTATGGCCTCCTATAGTCAGGGTGGGTCATACCTTCAGCCCCTGAAACAAAAGCTTTTACATGCATTGATTACTAAGTTTATTAGCTATTACTTAAACGAAAATTTTCCAACTCTTAAGTCCCTATCAGCTTGTTGCCTGCCTTGATAGAAGATAGAAGGGTGGGAGTTGAAGACATTTCTCCTGTCAGGTGAGGCTTCCACACTCCACCCCAGTAGCCCCACCTGTTCTGAGGATCTGGCCCTGGAGGTATCCTGCTTCCCAGCAGCCACACCCTCCTTTGCAGCACATTTCTGGTGCTGTTTGATTTCATCTACCTTTCATCTCTCTGAGATACCCCATAGTTTGGAGTGTATCAGTGACACTTCTTATTTTTCTCTCTGGTTGTGGATTTTCCCCCAAAAAACTGTACCAATTTTCTATTATTCCCACAGATTTGGGAGAGATGAGTCTGCAGAGTGTACTCAGCTACTCTCTCCATCCACTCTCTGGTAATCAGTTTTAAATTGCTTACTGACTGCTACAAAATGGGCACCTCCCATAAACAGTGCTTCCCACATCCTTGAAACAATGGCAAAAAGATGAATTTGGGGATTGATGCTGAATGAAGTGTGGGGAGAATAAACTCTCGTGGTTGTTTAACATGAATTCTTAGGGAGAGTACTTGCATATACTAGAATACTGGTGTTTAAAAAATTTGAATACCAAGTGATTGGAATTCACTTCTGTTCCCTGGTGACTGCTGTAGGAGGAACCACAGAGGAGTGCCCACCCCACCCTACCCCCCATTCTAGAAAACAGCTGCGCCTATTTGAATAAAAGAGAGGGAAGGAAGGGCCCATCTATTTACAGGTCAACAGCAGCCTGGATATCTGATGCCTTGTGGAACTAATTCCTAATTGGGCCAGTGTTTGTCAACACTGACAGGACCCTAATACACTGTAATCGCTCCAGCCACAAACTCTGATAGAGATCTTAATCTCCACACTGTCCCCCTCACAGGCAGCAGGACTGCCTCCCATCCGCTCCTGCCCCATTCTTGGCTTTTTCTCTAAATTTCTGTTCTCTCCATTCTCATGATTTTTAAACAATTTTTACATTTGTCCATTGCCACTGCCCTCTGTCCCAGGCTGGTTTTTTTCTTCTTTCACTCTTTGCAGGGTCTTGGATCTCCCTCTCCATCCTTCTATTTCTATTTTTCTTTTGTCTCTGTCTCATAAACACCCATCAAATTTAAATCCTCAAGAGTTCCCAGAGAGTTTAGGCCACCTTTATTCTTAATATGTGGATAGTTATTCATTCAATGTCAACAATCTCTGAAATCATTATGAAAATCAAATTATACTTTGGCAAATTTTCACATATAGAAGCAGAAGGTTAACATAAATGTATGTGGCAAAGGGAGAGTGACTTTTTTTTTCTTGGTGCCTATATTTTGCTAATTTTGCAAAATAATTGCCTCACCTTAGCTAGTGTCCCGGTTGATACTGTTGGTAGCACAATCTGAACCAGGCCTGGGAGCAACATATTTACAGTGGAGCCAGATAAGCAGCAGGCACCAGTGAATTAGGATGAAGCCCTTCTGTTATACACCTGTGCCAGACCACAAGGGTAATGTCCTAATTCCAAAAACATCTGGAAAGACCTGGGTAGAAAGCAGCAGTCAAGTGAGCATTCCTTCATTCCATTTCATTCAGTTTTCAATTTTGCCTCCAAAATAGCTGGTGGCCACTTGAATCACACTGTTGGCACTGAGTCTAAAGCGTCATCTGTTCCTCACTCTTATCCTTCAAACTCCTGGGAAATGTTATTTTGGGAGTTTCCTTGTTCTCACCCTTAAGGTCTTAGTTCCAACATTATACCTCTTCAGAAATATGAAACCCTGACCACTCTAGACAGAACACTAATAGCTCTCTGCACACCATTACTCTCTATCCTTAATCTGTTTATTTTCTCCGTAGCAGTTATTACAAACTGTAGTTATGTCTTATGTCATTTTTTTGTTTGTTTCCCTCCAGGAGCATAAGATTCATGAAGACAGGAAATGCCTTACTTCCCCTTGGTGTGCTCATTACAGTGACTGGCATGTAGTAGGTCTTCAACAAACATTTGTTGAATGAAATAATGAATGAATAAAGAAATTAATGAAATATGGAGCAAAGAATAGGGATAGAATCCTCTAATCTTTCTCATTTCTAAAAATAGTGATTATAATTCCATTACTTTAATTTTCTCTCTTCTCAAAGATTCTTAGTGACCAATGTAATCAAATCTAAACTTCTGAATTTCTCTTCTGAGGCCTCCTAAAATTTTGTCCCAATCTCCTTAACCAGTCTTAGTAATATGTTTCTCAGGATTTCCCACGGCGGACCCTCTGCTTGGACTCATGCTGTCTCCTCCATGTGCTGTGCATTCTCACCTTGCTCGAAATGTTCTTCTTCTTCCCAGGATGTCAGCATGCTGAGAGCAAGCCATACTTTACCCTTTTTTGTGTCCCTAAACCCACTGCAGACTTTCCAAGAAGTTCTGTGTTCCAGTAATTGGCATCACTACTTGCTGGATTCTTTAGATGTCTTTAGTGCTTGCTCTCCACCTGTATTATCGCAGTCCTCAGACAAGAACACCCTCTGCTCACCCACGGGGACTCCATGAGTCATGGAATTGAACTTACAACTGACTCAACCTTGCACTCAGTTCTACTACAAACTGCATTATTGCTACCTCTGGAGTTTCTTGTATGAGAGAATTTCTCACCTGAAACTGCAGAGATGTCTGAATCATTAAGAAAAATGTGTGGGGAGGTGAAGGGAGGGAGAACTGGAAATCACTGAAAAGGAAGGAAAAAACATAAAGGAGATACTAGGAGTGGAGGAGACAAAAGAAGCTCCTCAACGTCTGAGCCTGGTGATGGGAATTGACAAGCCAAGGAAACAAGCAAAAAGCACCTGAGGTGTATAACACAGAGATAAACCCAGAATAAAGAGTGCCCCTCCCTTTCTCCTCCCACTCTGTTTATCCCTTTTCCTCTGACTTGTTTTATCCCCTCTTTTTCCTCCCATCCCCTCAATTCTCCATCCCTCCTCCTCTTTCTCTTCCCACTTATCGTCTTACACTAAGTCCCTTTTTCCTTATTCACACCAAATACCTTTCCCCTGTCTTCTGTACAGTTTCTTCATCTTACAGTTCCTCTCAGAGAGATGAAACTGTCTGTTACCGGGCTGGAGGTAGGCACATGATCAAACCTCCACAGAACTCCCACCTCCTTTAAATGAACACAGCTGAGACTCTGCTTTTGCAAAATCCCCGCAAGGCCCCAACAAAGTAAGTCCTAAAAGTCCAGCACTCCCTAAACTGTCAGCTATCTTGTGCTTTTTGTTTTTCCTTTTCCCAGTAGCTCCTAAAGTTATTCTGCATCGGTCCCAGCCATGGATACACTTACCTGTGATTTATTGATGATAATCATAGGAAAGCCATTTGTAATCAAATGTTAAACAAAGACATTCTCTCGCTGAGAAGGAGTGATAACGCACCATTTAGTAATTTTTGTCTGGTTGGTAATTCGGAGAATGAATGATAATTTCTGAGCCTTGAAAAACTACATTGACAATGCCTGGTGTTATTCACCTAGTGAATAAAGACACCTTCCTCTCCATGTCTTGTGATAAATTTCTTTTATTAGGGCCACTTAGGTGGGACTTTATCTTAATGGTTTCTCATAGGGGGCAGTTGTGCTTGGCCGTTAGGTTGTTTTTCATCATGCCTTAAACACAGGGCTCAGAGAAAATAAATAGCAATAGTGGTACCAGACAGCTCAGCGGCTGTAGAAATTAAGCCCTGAAGCTGATGGGTTTGCCCAATTGTAATTCACAGGAAACACATAGGAAGTGGGTCTCTACGCCCCTATGAGGACCATAAGACTACCCCACCTACCCTTCTTTCTCCCCTGTGTCCCTTTCCTAAATGACTTGTACCTTCCCTTCTTGTTCCCTACTCCATATTAAGTTCCCTTATTTGCACTTTTCCTGTGATAACTCAGTATTCCTTTCAGTGTGGAAGGAAGTGGTAGGATCAATACATTCAGTAACTGAATAAGCATTATGTTGGCTTATACAGGTTCTCTGCAGCCTGCCTTCGACCCAAGAGAAATCCTTGTAGGTGGTTGGAGTAAACTGGGGAGGAAGAGCAGCCACTTACTCCACACTCCACAACATGTCCTATGAAAGCCATAGCAATGTCCCATCAGTGATTTGCTTCAGTTGCAGGTTATATAGCTCACTGCATTCTGAGACCCCAGGGTGACAGAACCTGGGGACTGCCCTGGTGGAGTTAGGCTGCCTCAGAGGGCTGTTTTTCTGAGTACTGTCCCTGGCAGAGGCAGGCTCAGAACCTCTCCACAGGCATTGTGGATGTCAGAAAGTACTCATGAATCCTGTCCTAAGGTCGTTTCTTCTTTCCCATAGTCCCCAGTTTCTAACCCTACCTCAAAACCCCTGCCCTGTTCCCACCTCCAATTGTCTCACAGACCCGAGAGAGGGCCACAGCCATTCTCTGCCCCTCCTAGTTCCTCTGCCTGGTAAGATGAGTGTGGAGGAGAGGGACAGAGGGGGACTATCTTAGTAAACTAGTGGCACATCTAAAAAACCATAAGGCGTCTCAACTTGCCTTACTATACTAAGAGAGTAACTGTCTCCTTGGTCTTGAGTTGAATTACACAGAGTTCCCTTTCATTGCTTTAGCCTAGGACACACAGCTCCAGGAGATGGAGGAGTGAGTGGGTAATATTATTAACAGCTGACCTTTCATTAATATTTACTATATGCTAGGCATTGCACTGAAAACTTTATGTCAATTACCCCATTTAAACCTCACAACATCCTTAGAATGTAGGTACTGTTATTTTTTCTAGCTTTATGGAGATATAATTGACATACAACATTGTCTAAGATCAAGATATACAGTGTGATTATTTGATATGTATAAATAATGTGAAATTACTTAGGTATTAATACATTACTTGTTTTTTACTAGTAGAGGAAAAGAAGCCCAGAGGGCCTAAATTACTTACCCAGAGCTACAAAACTGGAAAGTCCTGGAGCTAGGATGGGAACCTAGGCTGTCTGACCCCAAATCTCTCACTTCTTTCCTCTCTGCTGTCCTGACAATGACAATCCTATCCAACCATGCTCTTGAGTGCTCTGAAAGCATACAAACCATCACAGGTGTATTAAGAGAGGCAGCATGTCTGAGTCCACTTCATTGCTTCCCACACATCAGGCAATTTGTAGCCCTGGGAGTGTCCTTCCCCCTGGGCACCATGCCATCATACACCCCTGAGATGCAGAATGGATTTCTCAACACTCTGAGTAGGTATCTGACACTTGTTCCTCTTTTTCAGGAGGTGAACCAACCCCTGCTTGGAGATGACTACAGTCTGTTCCTCAACAACACCCTTCTCCTTATTGGGGAAGTATTGGCCATGTCCTATGGACTCAAATTCTACTCCCTTTGGACATAGTTCAACAGAAGGGAGTCTGCCATCCAACCAACTCAAGGGATCTCTGCTTCCCCTACCTCAAAGAATGCCATCTACTCTCTATTCATCTCCCTCATGACTGGCCATGGGGGTGCATTTTGGTCCCATTTGGATACAACCTATAAATTCTAGGTTTTAAAGGCAGTGTCCCAAAAGAGAGCAGATTCCTTCCCTCTGGTTCCTGAGTGGAGAGATTACTGTGATGTATCTCTTTATCTCTTTACTTGACAGACCGCTACCACACCCCATCCAGTCTCTGGTTGTCTTATAAACTAACATGGATCCTAACCCATCTATCCACAAATAATGTGTTTCTTCTCAGTGTCAGGAACCTGCGAATCTCACAGCTCTCTCTGGTCTATTGTTCCTGGTGCAGAACCGTTGCATCACAGTGCCTTTTCTCTCTCTCACTGTTGTGTTGAACTGCTAGATTGCAAAACCATCCTTCAGTTTATTACCTCTTATGACCCTTGTCTGCCCCAAATCAGGGGTCATTAGGCAGCCAGGATTCCTATCAAAACACCAAGAAAACAGGGACCATATCAGAGATGGCATTCTTACAGTTACTGTGACCATACATATGAATCCCATGGATCATGTCCATGGTCTGGGTGCAGAATTTCAATTATTCTTAATAATCTTCTATTAAATCTCTTGATTTGTAAATCCTTTAGGGAATGATAGGGAATTTCCTAACATGAAGTATGAATGACCAGTCATGCTTCACCATAGTCAAGGCTTCCCATCAGGATTCCTGTCGAAACAAGGAGAAAGACAATGATCCCCAGACAAAAGGCAAACAAAACAGCATCAAAGGGAAAAGCAAATTTTAAAAAATATGCTTGTAAGACCCATTGTCAACCTCTGAATGGATTATATCTCAGAACAAATACCCAATAAAAACTTTGATTGTAAATCTTTTCAGCTGGTCAGAGTGACTCAGAGAGAAGGTGATAAGTGTTAGACTTTCCCACCTAAGCCTGATAGACTCAAGATACCCACACTTGAAATGAGGGCATTGAGGAAATAGAAAACTTTAAAAAAAAAATATGGGTGTAGGTATTGGCATAATAGAATTACATAGGTAAGAAATGGGCTAAGATGTTGAGAGTGCTGTGTTTATTTTTAACTTCCTCAAAAGGTGCCTGGACCAAAATATTAAGGGTTCCTAAAGGTCTAAATCAACCACTTTTAATAATCCATAGGAAGGAAGGGGGCTGAGAACACTGCAGAAACACTAAGGAGGACAGGAGGACATATTCTCCAGTGTCCATTTCAAATGTGAGCAAGAAGGATGGGGGAAAAGAAGAACCTTAGAGAGCAATGGGTGGGGAGCTCCTTGCTAAGCACAAAATCAGGAACATTTCTCACTCCCAGAAGTCTGGTCCTGTGAAGCATCTAACAACAAGATTTCAGGATTGCTATATACAAGGTATATGTAGAAGGTACCCAGCCATGTAATATGAAAAATAGAGACATTTGTTGAAGGAGATACGAGATACAAGAAACATTGTATAGGACAATGATGCCTCATGTCCTTTCAAAGTAGTCACCTTGGGACCTCACACAGTTCTCCCAATCACCATCAGCTTCCCTGTCATATTTTCCTGAATCTCATCTATGATCTGAAATCTCTTCCCTTTCAAAGTTGATTTTAGTTTTGGGAAAAGTCAGAAGTCACAGGGTGCCAAATCTGGGCTATAGGTGATTCAGTCCTCCTATAGCCCAGATTTGGCAGCTTCATCATGCGTGAGCAGGCATGATGAAGCTGCCAATCACCAGTTGCCCATACCTGCAGCCTTCTGAATCATCCAAATAGTTTCTGTGGAGGAATGTTCAAGTTTAATGCAAAATTTGATGCAGATTCATTGCTCTACTTGCTTAGTCATTTTGAATGCGATGGCCACACAGTACACCTGCTCAGTGAGCAGCATCTACTGTCCCCACTGACTAGTACAGTGAAGTCATCATTGTTCATGCATGTATATTCCAGTCCACTCTCCTTGGCTGCTGGGTTACACTGATGTCATGCAAACTATTCTCATTGTATTAACAATGGCTGGACTTTTTCTGAGCAGACCTCATAGACCTATGTCTGCGCTTGGTTCCCTGTTTTCCCCTTCTGCATTTTGGTTGTCCTATTTATGTTCCATCATTATTAATTGGGTATGGAAGGGGATGTATTTTCATCTCAGCTCGAGGTCTCTGCATGAAGAGGCATGTTTTAAAGCAATTGATAGAGTACCTTAATGCTAGAAGCAGCCTTCATCTAAAAGGTCAGTGATTATTGTATTGAATCTATAGAGAAGGAAATAAAATTCTAGCTCACTACTTGATCCATCAAAGTTCAATGTTTATGTAGTAATAATGTTAACAATGTTTATTATTTCATGTTTTAGACTTACTCTGTGGACAAAGCACAGAAGACTTGGTTGTGGTTGTAAGACAAAATGTAAACATTAGCAAATGACAATAAAAAAGAAAAGGTAAGCTGATGAAAGGAGGCAGAATTGGGGGAAAAGTGTAGGATTGCTATTATCCTTGTTTTATAAAGTTGGTAGTAGAGAATTACTGTCAAATGTTGACAGGACAAAAGATGATGGTTTATCTTATTGTTTATAGTCATAATACATGAAAAGATAATAATAAAATTATAAAATGTTGGGTACAGTGAAGGGGGAAATTGTGTATGTGATCTAAATCTTTTATTCATAGTGAAAAATTCATATACCTTAACTATATCAAGAAGTTAAAATGTAAACATATTATTTAGAGTCATGACAAACAATTAAAAGAAGAAATTGTTTTAAAAGTTAAATCCAGCAACTAGTATTAAAAATAAGGAGAGTTAAAACAAGACTGTCAACTTTAATCATAATTTTTTCTGTCCTATTTTAATTATTATGTAAATATATTTATTTAATGAAAACCAAACAAATAGAGCGCTTACTACTTTTGTGAGCAATCTTTCAAAAAACTGTTATTGAAATGTAACAAACATTATAAAGTTCACAGATCTCAAGTGCACACCTCAAAATCAAGTTAGAGAACATTCTCAACGTCCTAGAAAGTTTCCTTTGACCTCTCCAAATACCCCCCAAAAGGTAACCACTATTCTGACCTCCATCACTATAGACCAGATTTGCTTTTGGAATGCCTTGCTACCAGAATCATACAGTATTTACACTTATTTCTGCACTCTTTGCTTACTATTATGTCTGTAAGATTAACTCATGTTGTTTTTGTAGCTGTTTGCATGTAGTAGTACTCCATTGTATAAATATACCAAATTTTATTTTTACGTTTTGTTGGTGAACATGAAGTTGTTTCCGTTTGGGGCTACTATGAATAGAGCTGCTCAAGCTGCTGTAATCATTTGCATACTTGTCTTCAATGGACATCTGCACGTATTGGCTATATAATTAAGAGCATATGGTTGAGATATAAGATAGGCATATGCTAGATTCTGCCAAACTGTTTTCAACATGGTTATATCAATCCCATCAGCAATATGAGTGATCCAGTTGTTCAACATCCCCACCAATGCTTACTACTCTCAGTCTTTTTCATTTTAGCTATTTTGATATATATTGTGGTATCTCATGGTTTAAACTGACATTTCTCTGATGACTAATGAGGTTGAGCATCTTTTTATATTTTACTGGACACTTGGATATCCTCTTTTGTGGAAACGATTTTTAAAAGTCGGTTTGTCTCTTTTTACTCGTTCTTTATATATGTTAAATATATATAATAGCTAATATCTCATATCCTACTTTGTGGCTTATCTTTTCAGTCTTATTATAATGTCTTTTGGTGGACAGTTCTTAATTTTATTGAAATCCAGTTTATCAATCTATTTGTATAGTTACTGATTTTTTGTGTCCTATTTTGGAATCTTTATTAACTCCAAAGTCATGAGGATACTTTTACAAATAGTTTTCTAGGAGTTTTATTGCCCTGCCTTTCATATTTAGGTCTATAATACATCTGAACTGTCTCTTTCTTTTTCTTTTTACTGTACCCAAATAGGTCTCTTTGGGGGGCAATCCCAATCAAGGTGGGAGACAAACCCTTAGAGATGTGTCTTCTACCAGCTCGCCTACAACTACCTCATGGACAACCCATGCTCGGCCAATCAGATGATCTTGCCTGAGCTGAGTTGACAGGGAGTGCCACAAAGACACAGGGAGAATCAGAAAGAGCTTACTGGGGCCCCGAGGAAGCTCAGGGTTCAGAATCACCGGGATGAGTTTCTGAAGGAAGGCATTCCAATGCTCAGAGCCAGCAGCCTGTTAGCAGTGGTGCCTGAGTGGTACCTAGCAGGCTTGGTAGACTGGCCTTGATTGCCAAGTTTTCCAATGTATGTCTCTAGATCCTCTGTAGGTTTTGTGATCTGTGTAATATCCTTCCAATAAATTCCCTTTTTTGCTTAAATTAGCTGGGGTTTTATTTGATATCAAGACCTCTGTCTGGTAAAAGCAGCAAATTCAAAACTCCACAAAATGTCACAGTCAGGAAAACTACATGCTCACTGAAAGCTTGAGATCCTCATTGACTGGGATTAAATCACCGTTCAAATATTTCCGTAAGTTTCTCTGTGGCTGGAAACAGCTAAAATGAGAAGCCTGTCTGAGGCATCCCTCAGGGCAGTGCTGACAATTGCCCTCTGAAACACCCATTCAAGGGTCCTACCCACAAGTGAGACATCGGCTAATGTGGAACACAAAACCCCATTTGTGACCCCATCCCCCAACCATCACCAATGATTGCAGCAGGTATTTTTTTTGCCTATTCTCCCTGAAGAGGAAATCAGTAAAATAAAACTCCTTAAATGACAAACTACATTTAAAAAATTAATGTAAGTTCCAAATGGTGTGGAAATTATCCCTTAATTGGAAGGCCATTTTTAAAGTTCTATTTATAAGACTTTGAGGCATTAATATCAAGCAGGAAGAGGTGAAGAGTCTTATGAGGAAAGGAAATAACCCTGGAATTGTGGATTTTTTTTTTTTTTGCTGAGAGATTCTCTGCAGCCTGGGATGTGATGTATGTAAAACCTCAGTTGTTGTAAATGCCCAAACTATTTCTCTGCTTCCCTAAATCATTACTCTAATACATTGGCCTCATAATGACAGTGTTTTCTGGAGACTCTTCTGAAAAGCCTTCTGTTCCCTCTCCAAATCCATCTGTACCCTTCAGTCCCTTCACCCACCCACTCAGGCAGTCTCTCTCTCTCTCTCTACCTCTACTTCTTCCTCTCTCTCCTTTGCATTCCTGTGGCACCCTATGCTAACCCCTGTACAGCATGGATCATAGCAGTAATCATTGGTTTACTATATGTCTCATCCATTGGAATGTGAATTTTTTGAATAGGAATCACATGTTCAGTTCTACAGCCCCAGGGTCTGGTCCAGAAGAAAAGGTCAATATTTGTTAAATGATCAAATAATTAAGTAAATGAAGTGACTTGACTAGCCATCCACACTTAAACATGAGCCTTAACAAAGGTAATCAAATAATTTATTCTCCTAACTGTGGCCCTATTGAGAGTGAAAGGGGACAGGACACTGGTACAACATGCATTATCCAGGACTTCTCTGAACAACTGGGGACAGGTGGTCACCCTGGCCTTAACCCATCTTACTCAGCCTGGTTTTTCCTCCTCTGCCATTGTACAATGGGAATGAACCACCAATAGTATACTACGGTGTTTCTGAAAAATGAAGGTTGTGTCTTTATCTTTGAGACTAAGCACTCTGAATAGTAAGATGGGATAGACACTTAGGGCAAAGGTCAGAATTAGAGGTAATGATTGGAGAGTCATCCTCCTTCATGTATAGGAAGAAAACAAAGCCACAGAAAGGATGAGATCCAAAAGATAGGGTGTTGACTGAGATGACAGAGGCTCAAATTCAGGCACCTAAACACAGAAAACACTTGGAAGGAAGAAAAAGGGGTTGAGTGAAGGGCTCATTACATGTTACATATGTTATGACATTTAACTCTTACCCTATGGAACCCTGTGAGATAGGATGCACTATTATTTCTACTTTATGGGTGAGCACATGGAGACACATACTGAAGTGACTGACTGCTTCTTGGGTCATAGAGTCAGAAAGCAGCAGAGCAAGGATTCAAAATGAGTTTGTTCTGATGCTAAAACTCATGACCTTATCTGGGATAGGAATGCAAGAAAGGGATAAAGGATTAGGAAGAAGGGGCTGTTCAACACTCTAACTGCTTTGAGAACATTTTGGAGAACACATCCTCTGAATAATTCAAGGACAATAGAGAAGTGGAAAAGGTCATTGCATTTGACAACTGGGAGATTAGTCACAACCTTTTATATCACAGGAGATTAACAGAATGAATTAATGGAGATGATGAAGATGGTGGACAAGTAGGTAGAAGAAGAGTCCACTTGCTTTTGCTCCCAATTTGGATTCTCAGGTGATCTTCCCACAAATGGAATCAATGGAACAATCAATGAAATCTTAGCTGATAGGAAGTTTTGAAGCCAAGGAGTACAGAAGACGCTTTACAATGGGCATCAGCTCACATTCTTTTTCCTTTTCTTATATTATTCTTATTTTCTTTCCATCTTTATTAATCATTGCTTGTTTGGTATGGATATTGCAGTCACTGCTGTTTTTCCTCAATTTTAATCCTATTCATTAACTATTTTTTTATTTTAAATCTCATAGGCTACTCTCCCCATCTTACTCCATTTTGCCTTCCACCTTCTCTTGATTATTTGAGTTTGAAATCTTATTTTTTCCCTTTATTAGCCTGGATTCTATTCTTTATCCTTATTATGTCTCCTCCCTCTATCCTTTCAAAATCATTACTCTTTGCTGTAGACATCTCATATTCTCTTTTCTCTTTCTTATAATATTATTCTCTTTCCACATTTATTAATATTTCCTCATTTGTCATTGTTATTGACCCTGTTGTGCTTTTTCTTCAATTTTGTTCCTATTGTTTCACTATTTCATTTTATTTTATTTTAGACTTCATATTGTACTTATCCCTTTTCTTACTCCATTTTGTCATCTCTCTTCCCTTTTTTACTTATATTTTAAATTTTTTCCTTTCTTCACCTTGTTTTTATTCCCTACTCTTATTATTTCTCCTACCTCTTCCCTCTGAAATCATTTTTCTTTCCTTTAGTCATCTCATATTCATTTTTCCTGTCTTATAATATTCTTAATCTCTTTCCAACTTTATTAATCTTTGCTCATTTGCTGTTAATATTGTTGATGGGGTAGGGGGGATGTTTTTTCTGGTGAGAGTTCAATTTTCTGGTTAGGTTTGCTTTGTTGTGCCAGTACCTATACAATAGCATATAAGACATGGTGAGTGTTGTAACTCTCAGACAGCCAGGTGGAGGGAAGAACCCAACAACAAATGAGCCATCAATAATCAAAATCCAAGAACAACAAGAGAGGCCATATAAACGACATAAAGGGCATCCCCAGAGCATCCAGCTCAGGAGATCAAAGAGACTGCACCACTGAGTCCCACAGAACACCTACCACAGAAGTCCACACCACTAAGACAGGGAGTCGAAGCAGAGGAATCTTATATGCAAAAACAAGCAGAAGCAGTCACCTAAAATGGGAAGACAAAGAGACAACCCCCAATCAGTAAGAAAAGAGCAATCCCCAGAAAAAGAGCTAAATGAAATTGGGGCAAGCAACCTATCAGACATAGAGTTCAAAATAATGGTTATAAAGATGCTTGAGGACCTCAGTAAGAACTACTAGGAACTCTATGGGAGCTACAAGGAACTTACTGGGAACTATATCAGCATGAAATATGACATAGAAACTTTGAATAAGAGCCAGAAGGAAATGAAGAATACATTATCTGAAATGAAGAATACACTAGATGAAATTAAAAAGTGGACTAGATGAAGCAGAGGACAGAATCATTGAGCTGGAAAACAAGGTAGAAAAAAATACACAACAAAACAAAAAAAAAGACTCAAAAAGAATGAGGATAGTTTAAGGGAGCTTAAGGACAACGTGAAATGTAACATCATTCACATCATAGGAATACCAGAAAGAGAAGAAAAGTTAAAAAGAATAAAAAACCTGTTAGAAAAAAATAATGGCAGAAAACTTTCCTAATTTAGTGAGGGGAAAGTTCACACAAGTTCAGGAAGCACAGAGAACCCCAATAAACATGAACCCAAAGATCCCACTCCAAGGCACATCATAAATAAAATGGCAAAACTTAAAAGGCAAAGAGAGAATCTTAAAGGCAAGGAAGAAACAACTAGTCACATACAAGGGACCTCCAATAAGGCTATCAGCTGATTTCTCAACAGAAACACTACAGGCCAGAAGGGAACGGCATGAAGTATTCCAAGTAATGAAAAGCAAGGTCCTGCAACCAAGACTACTCTATCCAGCAAGACTTTCATTTAAAGTAGAAGGAAAAATAAGGAGCTTCTCAGACCAAAGAAAAAAAAATAGCTAAAAGTGTACACCTCCACCAAATCAGCATTGCAAGAGATGCTAAAGGTACTGCTTGAAAGAGGAGAAGAAGAGGAAGAAGAAGAAGAAGAAGAAGAAGAAGAAGAAGAAGAAGAAGAAGAAGAAGAAGAAGAAGAAGAAGAAGAAGAAGGAGGAGGAGGAGGAGGAGGAGGAGGAGGAGGAGGAGAAAGAGGGGGGAGAGAGAAAAGAGGGAGGGAAAGAAGGAGATGGAGGAAGAGGGAAGCACAGGTACAAAAGGAAAAAAAAGCAATGAACAAGTACCTGTCAATAATAACCTTAAATGTAAATGGATTAAATGCTTCAATCAAACAGCATAGGGTAGCTAAATGGATAAAAAAACATGATCCACACATATGCTGTCTATAAGAGACCCACCTCAGAACAAAAGGTCTACATAGGCTGAAAGTGAAGGGATGGGAAAAATATTCCAAGCAGAGACATGGGAAAAAAAAAAAGATGGAGTAGCAATACTTATATTAGGAAAATAGACTTTGAAACAAAGGCTATAACAAGAGACAAAGGAAGTCACTACACAATACTTAAGGGACTTGTCCAACAAGAGGATATAACACTTGTAAACATATATGCACCCAACATAGGAGCACCTAAATACATAAGGAAAATCTCGAAGGGCTTTAAGAAGGAGACTGACAGCAATACCATCATTGTGGGGGATTATAACAACCCACTGTCAACAATGGATAAATTTTCCAAACAAGAATCAATAAGGACATAGGACATTGTGGCATTGCATGACACTCTAGATCAAATGGACTTAATTGATATATACAGAATCTTTCACCCCCAAAGAAGCAACATATACATTGTTTTCAAATGCACATGGAACATTTTTAAAGATGGACCACATGATAGGACACAAAACAAGCTTTAACAAATTCAAGAAAATTGAAGTAATATCAAACATTTTCTTGGATCACAATGGCTTGAAACTAGAAACCATCCTCAAGGAAAAAACTCAAAAACATTCAAATATATGGAGACTGAATGACATGTTATTAAATAATGAATGGTTTAAAAATGAGATCAAGGAAGAAATAAAAAAAAAAGTATCTGGAAACAAATGAAAAGGAACATACAACAACCCAATACTATGGGACACAGACAAGGCAGTCCTGAGAGGGAAGTTCATAGCAATACAGGCCTACCTAAAGAAGATAGAAAAATCTCAAATAAACAACCTAACCCTATATCTACAAGAACTAGAACAACAACAAACAAAGCCCAGAACAAGTAGAAGGAAGGAAACAAGATCAGAGCAGAATCAAGTGACAGAGACTAAAAAAATAACCCAAAGAATCAAAGAATCCAGGACCTGGTTCTTTGAAAAGATAAACAAAATCAACAAATCTTTAATCAGACTCATCAAGAAAAAGAGAGAAAGGACCCAAATAAATAAAATCAGGAATAAAAGAGGAGAAGTAACAACCGATGCCACAGAAATACAAAGGATTATAAGAAATTACTATGAACAGCTCTATGACAAAAAAACTGGACAACCTAGTTGAAATAGACAAATTTCTGGAAACATACAACCTCCCAAAATTGAATCAAGAAGATACAGAAAACATGAACAGACCAATAACAACTAGCAAAACAAAACAGTAATCAAAACCCCCTGGCACATGAAAGCCCTGGATGGGATGGCTTCACAGGTGAATTTTACCAAACATTCGAAGAAGAAATAACACCTATCCTTTCAAGCTATTCTAAAAAATTCAAGAGGGAAGGCTCCCAACCTCTTTTCACAAGGCCAATGTTATTCTAATTCCAAAACCAGGTAAAACCACAACAAAGAAAGAACATTACAAGCCAATATCTCTGATGAAGACACAGTTAAATCCTCAACAAAATATTGGCAATCTGGATCAAACAATACATTAAACAGAACATACACCATGATCAAGTGGGATTTATACCAGTGATGCAAGGATGATATAACATTTGCAAATCAATAAACATAATATATCAAATAAACAAAATGAAAGACAAAAATCACATGATCATACCAATAGATGCAGAAAAAGCATTTGATAAGATATAGCACCCATTTATGACAAAAACACTCAGCATAGTGGGAATAGCGAAAGCATACCTCAACGTAATAAAGGCCATATATCAGAAACCTACTGCCAACTTCATACTCAATGAGCAAAAATTAAGAATTTTTCTCTTAAGATCAGAAGTAAGACAAGGATGTCTGCTTTCACCACTCTTATTCAACATAATGCTGGAAGTTTTAGCCATAGCAATCAGACAAGAAAAAGAAATAAAAGGCAAACAAATTGGAAAGGATGTTATAAAACTGTCATTATTTGTAGGTAACATGATAGTGTACATAGAAAACCCTCTAGTCTCCACCAAAAAACTGCTCAACCCAATAAGTGAATTCAACAAAGTAGCAGGATATAAAGTCTATATTCAGAAATGTATGGCATTCTTGCACACCAACAATGAATTATCAGAAAGAGAAACTAAGAAAAGTCTCATTTACTATGGCAACAAGAAAAATTAAGTACCTAGGAATAAATTTAACCAAGGAGGTAAAAGACCTATACTCAAAAAACTATAGAGCACTGAAAAAATAAATTGAGGAAGATACAAATAAATGGAAGCATATACCCTATTCATGAATTGGAAAAATTAACATCATTAAAATGTCCGTATTAGCCAAAGGAATCTATAGATTCAATGCAATTCCTATTAAAATACCAATTGCATGTTTCACACATCTAGAACAAATATTCAAAAAATTTATATGGCACCAAAAAAGACCCCAAATAGCCTCAGCAATCCTGAGAAAGAAGAACAAAGTAGGAGGGATCTCAATACCTGATATCAAATTATATTTCAAGGCCACCATAATCAAGACAGTCTGGCACTTGAATAAAAACAATACATAGATCAATGGAATAGAATAGAGAGCCCAGAAATAAACCCATGTCTCTACAGTCAATTAATACTTGACAAAGGAGGCACGAGCATACAATGGAGAAAAAAAACATCTCTCCAATAAAAGGTGTTGGGAGAACTGGACTGGTACATGCAAAAAAATGAAATTAGACCATGAATTTACACCATATACCATAATAAATTCTAAATGGAAAAAATACTTAAATATAAGTCATGATACCATAAAGTCCTAGCAGAAAAAAATGGGCAGTAAAATTTCAGACATCTCACATAGCAATATTTTTTGCTGATATATGTCCTAGGGCAAGGGAAATAAAGGAAAAAATAATCAAATGGGACTACGTCAAATTAAAAAGTTTCTGCATGGCTAAAGAAAACATCATGAAATTGAATAAGGAACCAACTGTATGGGAGGACATATTTGCCAGTGATACCTTGGACAAGGGTTTGATTTCCAAAGTATATAAAGAGAGAATGAATTCCTACCTTTCATGACAGACAGCATGGTTGGAACTGGAGACTATTATACTGAGTGAAATTAGCCAGTTGGTGAAAGACAAATACCATATGACCTCACTTATAACTGGAATCTAATAAACCAAATAAACTAATGAGATAAATAGAACCAAAGAGATGGAAACATGGAACAGACATAGCTGTAGGAGGGGAGGATGGTGGGAAAGAATTGTGGAAGGAAAGGGAAGAGATTAGTCAAAGAACATGTATAAATGACTCATGGATGTGGACAACACAGGTGAAATTGATGATGGATGAATGGACAATAAGGAAAAAATTGAGACAATGGTAATGGAATAAACAATAAAAAATAAAGTAGAAAAGAAGAATGAATTAATGAAGAGCAAGTAGAGACAATAATTGAGTAAAAATAATTATAGAGTTAAAGCACTATATTTATAAATACATTTGCATATTATAAATATCTGTGTATATATAGTATATACAGGATGGTGCAAAAGTAGGTTTAAAGTTATTCATATGGAAAATAATACAATAATTAATACAAGAATAAACTGTTTATGTAATCAGAACTATAAGCCTACTTTTGCCCCACCCTGTATATTTATCTGTGTACATAATATCAACTAAATTATCTAGCCTGATAGTAGGATTCTGTCGAACCAACCTCAGATAATTTTTTCACCATTCATAAACAAAGTGAAAAATGTAAAAAGAAGAAGCAAATCACGAGCTCTGTAGGGGTAGGAGCCATGTCTTCTTCATCACTATATTCTGAATTTAGCACTATACCCTGATGCCCAATATAAGATAAATTAATGAATGAAAATGAATAAAATGAGAAATTAGTAAAGGAGTGAGCCCAAGTCAAGGCAAGCGAAATGACTCATGTTCACTTTTTGCTTGTTCTTTACAGATAGTGCAGCTCTATTATTTTTACCTATTTGCCAAGGCAAGGATAACCCTTTCTGTATTTTGCTTAGCATCCTATAACTTACCTTGTGCTGTTGAATTCAGTACTTCATCTTCTATATTTTTCTCAAATTCTCTCTACCTACCATTAACTTTTTCCTTCTTACCTTTAACTTGTTCCTATCCTTGATTTCCAGGCCTCTGGAAACAGATAAGAGTCATGCACCTCTGTCAGAAGA
This sequence comes from Tonatia bakeri, assembly GCA_004024845.1. Classification (NCBI taxonomy): domain Eukaryota; kingdom Metazoa; phylum Chordata; class Mammalia; order Chiroptera; family Phyllostomidae; genus Tonatia; species Tonatia bakeri. The sequence continues at coordinate 102,632 of PVIA01003471.1, read as the reverse complement.
CATTTTCAAGACTAAATTATAATATAAAATCAAAGGTCCCCAGAAGATGCAGTAATGAACAGTGGTGATTTATCTGCTTTTTGAGACAGAACACTTACCTTTCTCTGTTAGGCACTTAGCAATAGAGAAGTCAAGGAAAGTATAATTATTCTATGAATTTGTTGTGAGCCCAAAAAAGCTCACAGTAATAGAAGATCTTAAATATAGTCCCAGTAAAAATGAGTGAGAGGAAATTGACAGACACTAACTCTTCCTATAAGATAAACATGCCCAGAATCAATAAAAGGACAGCAGAAATTAAACAACTAAGCTGATAAAGGAGAGATCACTGAGGGCTCTGGGTTTTACAAAAATCTCTGGGGAATGTAGCATATTGAAAGGTACTCAATGGATCTGTTTTCCTTAGAAATAAATAATTCACTGTATTTAGTAAACAACTGTCTATAAACCCACATCTGCTACCCCCCACTCTCAATAGCCTGCCTTACCCAGCAACTTTGTTTTTATGTGGTATTTATCAACATGTTTATATAATTTTTTTAGATAAAACACTGAACCTCAAGTCCAAGAACATTAGTAATTAGAAAAGATATTAGAGGGAGAAAAAGAGAGAAAGAAAGACATACGTTGTAGTTAAAAAGGTAAACTTCTCTAACTTTCATATTTTGTTATTTAGTATTTCTAAATAATATTTTATTGATTATGCTATTACAGTTGTCCCAGTTTTCATCCCTTGGCCCCCTCCATCCAGCATCCTCCCGACCCCTCAGACAATCCTCACATCATTGTTTGTGTCCATGAGTCATGCATCTATGTTCTTTGGCTATTCCATTTCCTATACTGTACTTTACATCCCATAACTATTCTGTAACTACCTATTTGTGCTCCTTAATCCCCTCACCTCTTCACCTATTCCCTCACACACCCCTGCCCATCTGGCAACCATCAAAATGTCCTCTGTACCCATGATTCTGTCCCTGTGCTTGTTTGCTTAGTTTGTTTTCTAGATTCAATTGTTGACAGATTTGTAATTTTTTGCCATCTTATTGTTCATGGTTTTGATCTTCTTTTTCTTAAATAAGTCCTCTTAACATTTCATATAATAATGTTTTTGTGATGATGAACTCCTTTAGTTTTTTCTTGTCTAGGAAGCTCTTTACCTGCCCTTCAATTCTAAATGATAGGTTTGCTGGGTAGAGTTCTCTTGGCTGTAGGTCCCTGCTTTTCATGACTTTGAATATTTCTTGCCAATACCCTCTAGCCTGTGAATATTTCTTGCCAATACCTTCTAGCCCAAGTTTCTTTTGAGAAACTGACTTCTTTGAAGTCGACTGAAAGTTTTATGGGAAATCCATATAGGTAACTGCTTTTCTCTTGCTGCTTTTAAGATTCTCTCTTTATCTTTAACCTTTGGCATTTTAATGATGATGTGTCTTGGAGTGGGCCTGTTTGTATCCATCTTTCTTTTAATATATATTTTATTGATTATGCTATTACAGTTATGCCATTACCCCCCCTTCATTCCTCTTCACCCTGCACACACTCTCCCACCCACATTCCCCCCCTTTAGTTCATGTCCATGTGTCATAAGTTCTTTAGCTTCTACATTTCTAATACTATTCTTGCCCTACCCCTGTCTATTTTCCACCTACCATCTATGCTACTTATTCTCTGTACCTTTTCCTATTCTCTCCTCCACCCACTCCCCTGTTGCTAACCCTCCATGTGATCTCCATTTCTGTGGTTCTGTTCCTGTCCTAGTTGATTGCTTAGTTTTTGTTTTTGTTTTAGGTGTGGTTGTTAATAATTGTGAGTTTGTTGTCCTTTCACTATACATGTTTTTTATCTTCTTCTTGTTAGATAAGTCCCTTTAACATTTCCTATAAAAGGGCTTGGTAATGATGAACTCCTTCAACTTGACCTTATCTGATAAACACTTTATCTGCCCTTCCATTCTAAATAAAAGTGTTGCTAGATAGAGCAATCTTGGATGTAGGTCCTTGCCTTTCATGAGTTGGAATACTTCTTTCCAGCCCCTTCTTGACTGTAAGGTCTCTTTTGAGAAATCAGCTGACAGTCTTACGGGACCTCTTTTGTAGGTACTGTCCTCTTATCTCTTGCTGCTTCTAGGATTCTCTCCTTCATTTTAATCTTGGCTAACATAATTATCATGTGCCTTGGTCCTTGGGTCCAACTTCTTTGGGACTCTGAGCTTCCTGGACTTCCTGGAAGTCTATTTCCTTTGCCAGATTGAGAAAGTTCTTTATTGTTTGTTCAAATAAGTTTTCCACTTGTTGCTCTTCCTCTTCCTCTTCTGATACCCCTATAATTCAGATGTTGGATTGTTTAAAGATGTCCTGGAGGTTCATACGCCTCTCCTCATTTTTTTAAATTCTTATTTCTTCATTCTTTTCTGTTTAGTTGTTTTTTTTTCTTCCTTCTGGTCCACTCCATTGATTTGAGTCCCAGTTTTCTTCCCATCACTATTGGTTCCCAGTGCATTTTCCTTCATTTCACTTAGCATAGCCTTCATTATTTCATCTAATTTATGACCAGATTCAACCAATTCTGTGAGCATCCTGATCACCAGTGCTTTGAACTGTGCATCTGATAGGTTGGCTATCTCTTCATTGCTTAGTTGTATTTGCTCTGAAGCTTTGGTCTGTTCTTCTGCTTGGGCCATTTTTTTCATCTTGTCACACCTGTTAAGTATGAGGGGCGAAGCCATAGATGTTCACCAGGGCCAGTAAACCCAGTCACCAGGTTGTGGTGCTGTATGTGGGGTCAGGTTCCAAGAGGGAACAATGGTGCCCACTCTGCTCTCTGTCAGACCCAGGCCCCTCTGCCACTTCCCCCAAGCAAACTGGACCCTTCTGGCGCTGATTCCCATGTGGGTAGGCCTGTGTACATTCCAGGACCCTGTGGGTCTCTCCAACAAACTCTCCTGTGAGGCTCTCCTCTGAGTCTTTTCTTGCACCTCAACCCCCACAGGTGTTTTCAATCAGTTTTTTGAGGCCTTATTTACCAGCGCTGGGTCCCTGGGCCACACAGCCTGTCTTGCTCCCCAGTTTTGCCTGGTTTATCTATGCAGGAATGTGACACTGCCCAGTCAGCCAGCTGCCTTGCATGCAGTGCTTTGCTTCACAATCTCAGCCTCACTGGGTCTACCTGTTGCCACCCACACCTGGGGTCTGACAGCTGCCACCTACGCACCCAGGGTCTTGCCCACTCCTGTCTTATGTGCCTGAGGTGCCTTGTGTGCCTGGTGCAACCACTTTTTGTGCCACAACCCCTCTCTGCCCAGCTGGCCATCCATCTCCACCCCGCCTACCAGTCTGGATGAATGTGTCTATTTTAACTCCTTGGTTGTAGGACTTCCATACAGTTCAATTTTCTGTCAGTTCTGGTTGTTATTTTGTTTCTAAATTGTTGTTGTTCTTATTTGGTTGTGCAAGGAAGCATAGTGTGTCTACCTACACCTCCATCTTGGCTGGAAGTTGTTTGTATCCATCTTGTTTGGGACTCTCTGTGCTTCCTGCACTTGCATGTCTATTTCCTTCATTGACAGATTCCACACTTTGCTAGTCACTTTCATCTACTAAAATTCTTATTTTCCAATATTGGAAAATCCAGTCCAAACTAAATATGTTTATCTCTTGATGGAAGTATACAACATGTACAGTGTAGGAAACATGAAACTTATTGGGAAAACTCAAACCTAAATCAGATCAAGTTTCTGAATTTAACCACTAGTTTATAGAGAAATGTGCTAAATGGTCCTATGGGAATACATGGGATAATTCAGAATGTGAGAAGCTCAATGAAATTTATGACTTATTTTCTTTAATAGAAAAAATTCAAGAGGGGAAATAAAGAAGGGTAGGAAACCAATAAGATGAAAACACCTTAAACTATTGTGGGTTGAATTGTGTCTCACCCCGCAATGAAGACATGTTGAAGTCCTAACCCCTGGTACCTGTGAATACGACCTTATTTAGAAACAGGCTCTTCAAAATGTAATTAAGATAAGGTCATTGTGGTGGGCCCCTAATCCAATATGACTGTGTTTTTACAAGAAGAGATTAGATAAGAAGCTAGAGACACAGAGGAAAGACAGATATATGAAGATGAAAGTAGATATTGAATTTAAGTTGCCAAAGCCAACAGAGCTGGAACGAGCAAGGAAGAATCCTCGCCTAGAGGCTTTGGAGAGAGAAGGGACTGCTGATATCTTAAATTTGTACTTTCAGCCTCCATAATTGTGAGAAAGTAAATTTCTGTTGTTTAAGTCACCCAATTTGTGGTAATTTGCTACAGCAGACCTAGGAAACTAATAAAAAACCAATAAACCAAATGCAATATATGGAGTCTGGATCTTAATTCAAACAAACTCCCTATAAAAATTATAAGACAAATAGGGAAATTAAAACACTGACTGGATATTTGATGTTTTTATGGAATTGTCAAATATTTTGGTGTAATAATGATATTGTAGTAATGCTTAAATAGAGTTCTTATATCTCAGATATACTTGAAAACTTTATAAAATGAAATTGTATGATTCAAGGATTTCCTTCAAAATAATACAGGAGATGGGGAATGGTTAGGATTATAAATGATACAAAATTGACCACATATTGATCATTATTGAAGCTGGGTAACAGGTGTTTGAGAGTTTATTATAATGTTTGCTCTACTTTTGTGTATGTTTAAAGTTTTCCACAGTTAAAAGGAAAAAAAGAAGTGAAGTCCAATTTAAATTAAATCTTTAGTACATTTTAAATATTATTTTATTTATATCTTTTCTTCTACCTCCCTGTCTCCCACCTGCAAGTTCAGGTCCAGGATCTGATATGTTTTTTTATTTTTCTTTCATCCAACCTTCTATACCCTCTAATCTTCCTGGAGTCAGGTCAAGAATTAGAGGGGAAATATGCAAATACCTATCTTTCCTTCCTTCCTTCCTTCCTTCCTTCCTTCCTTCCTTCCTTCCTTCCTTCCTTTCTTCTTCCTTTCTTCTTTTCTTCCTTTCTCCCTCCCTCTCTCTTTCTTTCACATTCAATATTATTTTGTATTAGTTTCATGTGTATAGCATAGTGGTTAGACAATCATATACTTTACTAAGTGTCCTCCCCCCATATTTCAAGTACCCACTTGGCACTGTACATAGTTATTACAATATATTCCCTATGCTGTACTTTACATAACATGACTATTTTGTAACTACTAATTTGAAGTTCTTAAAACCTTCACTTTTCACACAGCTCCCCAACACCCCTCCCCTCTGGCAACCATCAGTCTGTTCTCTGTATCAATGAGTCTGTTTCTATTTTGTCTGTTTATTTTGCTCTTCAGATTCCACACATAAGTGAAATCATATAGCATTTGCCTTTCTCTGTCTAACTTATTTCACTTAGCATAATACCCTCTAAATCCATCCATGTTGTCAAAAATGTTAAGATTTTATTCTTTTTTATGGCTGAACAATATTACATTGTACATATGTACTACAATTTCTTTATCCTCTCATCTACTGATGGGCACTTGGGTTGCTTCTATATCTGGGCTATTATAAATAACACTGCAATGAACACAGGGGTGCATATATTCTTTTAAATTAATATTTTGGATTTCTTCAGATAAATACCCAGAAATGGAATTGCTGGATCATAAGCCATTCCATTTTTAATGTTTTGAGGAACTTCCACATTGTTTTTCATAGTGGCTGCACCAATCTGTATTCCCAACAACAGTGCATGAAGGTTCCTCTTTCTCCACATCCTCTCCAACACTTGTTTGTTGATTTATTGATAAGAGTCATTCTGACAGGTATGAAGTGATATCACATTGAAGTTTTAATTAGGTTAATACCTTTCAAACTTAGGTGGGATTTTTGGTAAATCTCCTTAGGTTGTTAAATGTCTTTGTCAGTGCAGGAGCCCAAATCCTCTCCTCTTTCACAGAGTGCCCGGCACTGTCAGGACTTGCACAGTCTCATTTCCTGACGATGTTTTATTTAGCTAACCACTTGCAAACATTCTAAGTTCTTGCTTCAATTGTAAAGCTCTAGGCTGTTCAACAAACTCCCTGTTCAGAAAATAGCTCCCTTTTAGTGGTCTTTCCAGTAAGAGTCTTGCCTGGTCACCTCCAAAGGCATCCTTGTAGCTCATAAGGAAGCTCACTAATATTTGGCTACTGAGTAAAGTGAAAGTTACTCTTTCGGTTGCTTTCTCTCCAACCAGACTTCTCTTTCATTTCTCTGGGCGGTGGTTCCAGGCCCCTTGAACCTCCGATGACAAAGGAGGGTCTCCCAAGAACTCTCTCACGCCACACTCTACCAGCAGCATAGGAGTGAAATGAGGGTCTCCCTTTCTCCTCTGCACAACCAATATCTCTTTAAGTCATTGTTTTGGTTTGCTCCTCACTTGGCTTGAGTGGGAGAAAAGCATTCCTCACCCTCCCTTCCTCATCCTACAAATTCCAATCCAAGATTCTTCCTCAAGGCACACTCTACACTTCTATTTTATAGGCTGTTGGAGATACTTACTACAGCAGTTTGGCCACCTCTTAGCAATACCTTCTCAGATCTCTTAAAATATATCTGTCAACCATTCAACATCCTGCCACTCTCACTTCACAACACCCTGCAATGTGTGGATTTTTCACAAGTAAGGAAACATACTCAGAGACTTTTCTAAGATCACTCTACTTGCAACTGGTGGAACTTGCATTTTAACCTGAGATGTCTGACTTCAAAGCCAGTACCCTTTGCACTATGCCTCAAAATGTTCTGGCTATCAATCAGAAGCCTTTTTTCTTTAATTCTCAAGATAAAATATTGCACACACCCCCAATGAGCTACATAGGACTGCCTTGAGTCCTGTTGCCAGAGAGATATAGTATCCACAGTCAAACTGTCAAATTGCTGGAACAAAAACAAACAAAATATTATCTGCCAAGGAATATAGCAGCAGATTAAGGGCAGTCATTTCTGTTCTTTTCACAGCATCTGTATGAGCAAGATATTGAGAACATTAACCTTCATTCTAAAAACCTCCATCCAGAAAGTGGCTTCATTTGTGTCCTAGCTGTCTTGCTCTGCCACCATAAACATGTTTGGTTATATGTCAGTGGGGTTCTCCAAAACTAGAGAAAGCACTCCCCGGAGACGAGGGTGTTGTGATCCCCACATTTCTATTACAACAGCTCAGGGGTCCCACATTCTCTTGGCCCACAAGAAATTCACAAATCTTGCCCCCGACCTTTAGAAGTCTGACCACTCTCACTGCTGCCATCATCCAGCCATCCCAGACCACACCTGTCAGCCTCTCACCTTTAGACTTCCAAACCAAATCCAATGTATTTTTCCCCAAACTTCTGCCATTATGCTCTTTCTAAGTGAATGGTATGCAAAACTGGCTACATAATTTGTGGAGCCTGGTACAAAATGAAAATATAGGGCCCCTTGTTCAAAATTTGTTAGGGACTTCAAGAGAGCAATAACAGAATATTAAACCAAATGTGGGGAGCTGTGTGACTTTAAGATCTTCTGCTCTGTTACTGGAGTTTATTGTTTCCTCATCAGTTGCCCCTCACTACACTGTAATTTCAAGGTATAGAATGTGTCCAGTAGGTTTTCAATAAAGATTGAATGGGCAAATGAATAGGAGAACAAGAATGTCATATGTCTTCCAGAACTCTGATATCTCAAGCTCATTCTGCCTTTGGAGAATGGAAGGAGCAGAGCAGCCCATCTGGAAGTTAGCCAGGATTGGGACTTAGGGAATTACATGAAGCATGACCATGAAGCTTGTCCTGGGCATCACTGTCCATCAGTCATTCAAGCCAGAAACCAAGACTTCTCAACTACTCCCTCTCCAATCCTTCTCACACTTACTCTCACACATATAATAAACTAACATATCCTATCAATTCTAGCTCCTTAAGAATATTTAAATCTGGGTCCTTCCTTCTGTCCTCACCTGCCACCACCTCACTTTAGGCCTGAATTGTTTTTTACTTGGTGTATTAGTTAGGGTAAGAGTCTGAGTTTCTGTAATAAACAGCTCAACAATGCTGTGGTTAGAGTTTAAAATCAGATTTGTCTCACTCCAAAGCACAGCTCTTAGCCTATACCAGTATTTTCTAAGATGTTGAAGAAGTACTTAGAAGTAGGAATAAGGAGTTTATTATTCAAGGTTCTTTTGGATGCAATTGGTAAGAACTCAAACTAAAATAACAACAAAAATGGAGGAAGAGGGATTTACTGGTTGCCATAACTGAAGAGTCCAAAGGATAATTATTTTCAGGGACAACTAGGTCCAAAAAGAGTGTTATCAGGAAGCCAACTCTTAACTGTTTTTCTTTTTTGTTGGCCTCATTCCTTCCTGTTGCAAATGGCTTTCTTCAGGCAGGAATGGAAGGCAAAATACAAGGAGATGTGACTCATATGATTCTTTTGGCTCTGAAAACTGGTCCTCAGCTTTGCAGACTTGGCTAGTTGTTCAGACCAGGAGCAGGAGTTGATAGGCTTCAGAGAAGCTAATTGTGTCAATGACACAACCCTCACAGAGTCACTGGAATGTTGGTATATTAATTTCCAGTGGACATTTCAGATCAAGACTCCCAGTCTTGAGGCACATGCCCTGCAGAAAGCTATAGGCCATGATCACTTCTCTGAAGCCTCCCTGTTAGGCTGTGCTGCTTTTTGGATAGAGCCCTCCATCCCTGGCAGATTTCCAAAGGCACTGACTGTTCCATTCTCTGCAGGCAGCATGAGCTTGCAGTGTCAGAGATGCATGACACTCCCACTCATTTATTCAACCCTCATGGAAAACCTACTATGTAAGGAATATTATCTGACCTCAACTTGCTCATGGTATAGTGAGGGAAACCAATGAGAAAACAATAAACTCTAATGCAGAGTATTTGAAAGTCTTATTAAAAAACTAGATACAGTGGGAAATGCTCAACATGATGAGGTTCTGCACTGTCCTTTTACTACAACCTGTTCCCTTATAACAATATGAGTTTTTTAAGGGAAAAACAATGTCCCATGTCTCTTTGTTTCCCTAACACATAATACTCAATATGGACATAGTGGGGCTTGATCAAAGTAAATGGGAGTGAGGTTAAAAGATGGAAGAATTCTTTTCAGCATTTCTTAAACACCCACTAAGTTCAACACCCTGAGAGAGATGTGGGGACACACAGGGATGATTCACTTCCTGTTCTTACAGGGAGAGGATGCAGGGCAGTGGATCCTTGGGAAGTCAGATGAGACTTGTAAGAATTGGACCTTTGTATCTAAAGACAAAAAGTTCCCTCCTGCTGACTCCTGGAAGAATGGAGCCTGAGCCAATAAACTCATTACCTTTCTCTGCCCTGAAACTGAATAGACAAATAACTCTTTAGTCAGTCATTATGCTCTAATCAGAGTAATTTCCATACAAGAAGGTGGATTGTGTTTGTTCTTCAATTGTAACAATTCAACTTATTAATAGTCATTAGTGGTCTATAAATAAAGTACAGTCCTTTAAATACAGAAACCAAGCTATGAGCTTGTTTGAAATGTAAACAAGATATTCATGAATTTGCTAATTGCAATCCCCTGCTTGGCCTTTGGCCAACCTTCATTCTCTGAAAGTGGCCACTGATTGAAATGTTATATGTCATTTGATAATGAGTCCTGGGGGGGTCAGAATCTAGATGTGTAAGTTTATAATCCAAAATCCTGGTACCTTCTTTCGTTCATTTGCTGAAATATTTATTGAGTCCTTGTACTGTTTGGGTCTGTGGGCTATCCAAATGTGAATACAGCACACTTCCAGCCAGGTAAGAATGTAAATTCTGTTGTTAGATGTGGACCCAGATACCCAGATATTAGCAATGCCCAGTGGGACCATGGGAATGGCCCGGGGAGCTGTAAAGGATGAGGACTGGAGGGTAAGGAGGGAGACTTTCTGAAGTGGAAACAATGGGAAGGTTTTATTGGTAGAGTTAGGACAGGGTGAGGAAAGATGTTCCACGTAGAAGGAAAGTTGAGATCAACAGTACAGAACATAAAAATTAAACATTGTAAAATATTCCAATTTAAAACTAGGCAGATTTTTATGTACATGTCCATATTTCTAACTTCTTTTATAAAGTCATGAGATCCAATAGGACTGAGCCCACCCTCAGTCCTTCTGGTAACAATCAGCTGAGTCTAGTTCTCAGACTTCCCCATTAGATATTAATCTTTGATATTCAAGAACAAGAGAAATTAGAATTCCCGGGAATTCTCAGAAATTCACCCCAAATCATAAGCTACTCTTAAAATACCTTCAAAATTCTTCATAATCATCACTTATTATTATAGATATTTTAAAACACTTTAATAAGAAATAAATATGAAACTTAGCAATATTTAAAAATAAATGTAAGTCACAGTAAACACTAGAAAAGACCAGGAAAAAATACTGGTAGTATTCAAATAGATCTCCAAACAAGGTCACTAACACTACACACAGTCACATGTGAAAATTGCCAACCTAAGGACTGACTATACTTCCAAACATGTTCTTTTTTGGAACATCATTCATAGGGTTTATATTAAATATATTATTTGTGTAAATTTAATGTTTATTTTATTTACAAAATTGACTTACTATAAGCAACAGTGTAGTCTGGACCACAAATACACACTTCAAATGTGGTGACAAGCTATAAGCAAGACTGATGAAATGATAAGGAGTAATTAGATCTTGATCACCTCTCCCCGACATTCTCACATCCTGAAAAGTCAGCTTTAATCTTTGATTTCACTTGTCAGCGTTTTCTGCTTGTTTTCAACTTGACATCAGTGGATTCCTTTGAATCAGTTCTGTCTCTATTTTAATCGTTACTTATTTTTTGCCAAAAAAAACCTGTAATGGTTTTTCCTGTTTTCTTGACTAATTTTTCTATGGATTCAGGATTCAGAAAAATGTATCCCTTTTCTGAGAAATGCTGGAAAAGAATACCTGCTTGGAAACACTAGCTCAGTCTGAGGAGCGGCTGCTCCCGCCTATGAAATGCATGTTGTATATTTCTTCAGAGCCCACAAATAGCTTTTTTTCTCCCCTAAATTGAGACCAAATGTTGGATACCATTTATCATTTTCCCTTCATTCATATGGTCAATGTGGCCCCTGAAAATATTTCAGTCCTGCCTCAGAGTTTGGGGAGATGAAATCCATGGACATTTGAAGAGACACTGGCAAGAGTAACAGCTGCTTTGAGTCAGGTGAGTCTAGATCATGAGGAAATGCTGCTGAAACATCATTAGATACCAAGCAGTTTGGCTTACCCAATGAGAAGCCATCAAAGGTTTTTAAAGAAGCATGACACCACCAAAACAATGCTTTAGGGAGATGAATCTGGTGCCAGTATGGCCTCAGAGGCCATAAACTAGAGGCAAGGGGCTCACAATGAGATTTCTTGAAGGAGATGGGACCTTGAAACATGTGCAGACAGTAGCTGCATAAGGAAGGAATGGACATCAGGAACATTGTGAGGGAGGGTGAACAACATTTGGCCCCTTGTTGGAATGCAGTGCTCAAGGGGTAGGTGCCAAGGTTTCAAATCTACTGGGTGTGAGCCTGTCCAATAATAAGGACATCGGGGAAAGGAGTGCCAAAGCCACAGCAGAATGCAGGTCCAGTTATCCAGGGTCCCACTCAGATTTGTTCAAAGCAGAGGAATGAGCAAGATGCCCTGACATCTTCCACAGCTTCGCCCCTTTGTAAAACTCTCAATCTTCAGTCAACACCAGCTTCACATCAGCCAACCAGAGGAAGAAAAATAAACTTTGTTTCAAAACAAAGGATTTTTACAATTGCTCAAAATCTTTCTGTCTACTTAATATGGTCTTTGTTCCAGTCAGGGGAAAAGATGGGATTTTTTTCCTCACCGCAAGAAGTTGCTTCGTCTAGATTTTTGTATAAGTCTTCAACCAGGCCCACAGCACACTGCTTCCCTCCAGGCTGTCCCGCATCAATCACCGCCCTCTCCCAGTGTTCCTTCACCCTCCCCAGGCTTGAGTGATTCAAGCCCTTTCCACAGCCCAAGCTGCAGCTGCCCATTACCTGGGAGAGTTAATAAGAAATTCACCTTCCCTCCCTGGCATAAATGAATTCCAGGCAGTTCGTTCTCAAAGGAAATAAATTTTAAAATGGAAATTAAACAAAACAATTGCTAGGAAAGTTAATAATGTGTTGCCCCTGAATTCTGCCTTTGAGAGAAATGTATTACTGTTCCCAAGATCACAGCAGGCTCAGAGAACCCCCTGTGGACATCAAGGCTTTGTCAATGTTTGGATGGGCAGGCCAGTAGCTCCTGTTTATTTGCTGGTGGCTTGCTAGGCTGTTAAATGGGTTTCAAAACCATATATCTACTCCTCAAAATCCATGGGCTACACAAAGGTAAGGGCCTCTGCACTCACTACAGAGTTCTCTGTAGCCTGGAGTCACCATGCCTTTGTCCCTAGGGCTGTTTCTATACCAATCAAGACATTGTGCACTCTAACACAGTGATTAACAGTCAGGCTTGTGGGGGATACAGGCTCTTCCATTTACTACCTGTGTGACCTTGGGCAAATTACTTAAACTCTCTAAGCTTTGGTTCCTTATCTGTTAAATAGGATTAAAAAAAAAAAAACTACCTCATAGGATTACTGTGAAAGCAAATAAATTAATGCTTGCAAAGACCATGCCTCACAGATCATAAGTGCTCAATAAATGTCAGCTTTCATTATTATCCTATTTTTTAAAGGTCTTCAGGGGTAAGATAGATATTCTACAACCTAAAACAGGTCCCATGTGATTTATTGTTTAGAAGCATATATTCCTTTTTAGACATTTGATGTATTTCTTTAGAAGGCATTTTGTCTTTAACCAAAACTTACAGTTAGACAACTGGGTCAGGAGTTTTGTAACGAAATTGAACAGAGATGTTTTTTGAGTAGTTTAGAGCCCATTCACTTGAAAAATCACAAAATTCTGAATTGAAATGTTACTACAGGTAGTTCCAGGCTACATACATGCAAATACGCAGGCAGGATGCTTCCTTTTTGTGGGAGGAGAAAACTAGGGGTGATACTTACCAAAAAAGACAAAGACTACAGGAAAATAACTAGATGGCGGTATTAAGAAAGCAACATAACTCCTACTCTTTTATTCATATAAGCAGGTAATTAAAGAATACTGAGAGACACATAAGGGATTTGGATGTTCCACAGTACCAGTCCTGTAAATGTTTCTATTCTTTTGCAAAGTTTCAGCATGAATCAAGATTGCTCTTCACTTAACCTTGGGAGAAAGAGTCAGAGTTAGTTTTAGAAGAAAGGTTTAAATGAAAGGTATATGGAAACCTTTAAGTTTGAAATTAGTATATCTCCACCTCATGAAAGAATACTATGAGCCACTGAAAATGATGGCACACTTGTTGGTGGGGATGTACATATAAATTACCTGGAGGGAAATTTTACAATACATATTAGAAGTTATTATAAATTTGGACATCTGTTGATAAAATAATTCCATCTCCATTACTTCATTTTAAGAAAATAATCTCAGTGTATAAAGGCAGAAGTACAATTATACTGAAATGCTTATCAGTGTGCAGCAGTTGAAACATCTCCTAGTCAGATAACGAACATTAAAACATGTTATGAATTATTTAGTTAAGTATAGATGTGCTTTTGTTGCTATTATTTACTAAATTTTCTCTAGTCATGTCCTACCTTTGTGTTTGATGTTGCTGAGTTTTACCAAGGGCCAGGCAAAAAGCATTTTAACATGGTGCTTAAGAGCTCAAGCTCTGGGGTCAGGTGGCCATGGGTTGTATGTTGCCTTTGCTTCTTCTGCTTAATTGTCTGGTGTATGTTCTTTAACTTCTTAGTTTCTTCAGCTGAAAAATGGGAATGAGTATGCTTACCTAACAGGGTCATGAAGAAGATTAAATGAGTTTATATAACATCAATTACATGAGTTAGGACCTGATATTTTTTAATCTTTATTTATTTTTTTTAAAGAGTTTATTTTTAAAGAGAGAGGAAGAGAAGGAGAGGGAGAAAAACATCAATGTGTGGTTGCCTATCGAGTGCCCCCTGCTGGGGATCTGGCCCACAACCCATGCATGTGTCCTGACTGGGAATCCAAACACGACCCTTTGGTTCACAGGCCTGCACTCAATACACTGAGCTACACCAGCCAGGACAGGGACTGATATTTAATATGTTCTCAATAAATGCTAACTATTGTCAATAGAGCTCATATTTCTAGCATATCACAGCAAGCACTTTTGAACTCCAAATGCCATGAGCCCTCAACTAACACTTAGTCAATCCACTTGTGAAATCGTCAGGATCATGAGAACAAATGAATTTGTCACCCTTAACTACAACCCTGAGGATTCTTCAGTGCTTAAATTGATGGTATACAATTGGTGATACTTGACAGGAAATCAAATGTGACCTCCTGCCCCCTTCATTATGGAGCTCAACCTGCAGCACAACCTCAGGTATTCCTCAGATCAAGAGACCCAAGCCTGGAGTCTGCAAAGCATGGACAGCCAACAGACAGAGCACACAGCCTCTCCCTGCTAGAAACCTTCTGCTGGACCAAATTCTGAAAATAAATAATCTTTTAGGACAAAGGCCCAAAATAGCAACCCCGGTCAGAATCCATTCTGCCCATTTAACACATGCTGTTTTAATTTTTTTTTAATGATTGTCAACAATTAGTTGGTAGTTTCCAAATTAAAATTTCAGGCTTCTTTTGAAATAACACAAAAGTTGTCTATACTGGGCCCAAATTCCCAAAAGGTAGTAATGCTTGGAATCTGGGTAACAGCTGCCCTCTTCGGGCAGGGCATGGGATCTCCAGCTTGCCACAGTCTCCACCCCATCCACTTTAGTCTGGCCCTGTGTTTTTGACTCTGCTCCACTGCTCCACAGCATACAGTGTGTGCACACGCATGCCTGTGTTGGGGGAGGGTGTGTGCTGGAGGATATTTGCTGGGAATCTCTTGGGTCTCAGGAATATTTTAAAACATGGAGGCGGGCTTTAGCAACACCAATGGAAGTGCTCTGAGGTGGGCAGGATGTTTGGGGCTGCAGGGTTTCTGAACACTATTTACAGGCTACGCCTGTGTGGGCCAGGCAATAGGCAGTCTCACATGGCTGGTTAGAAGTTACAGAATTCTTACACTGTCCCCTGTCAGCAAAGTGCTGAGACAACAAACTTAACCTCTCTGTCCAGCGTGAGCCTATCAGCTATGGTTATTAAATCCCACAAAAGAGAGAAGAGAGAAGTGAATAGGGCTGAAAGAAAAAGCACTTTCCCCATTTGGATAGCTGTGCAGAACAGGAGCTGCTGGAGAAAGGCAGGGAGTGTAATTGCTGGCCTGAAAGAAAAAGAAAAACTATAAAAGGAAAGAAAGAAAGAGGGGGGAAATTGATAATGAACAATTTATCCTCAGAGCTAACAGTTAATTAATTCTGAAAATATCTGTCAGGCTAATAAAAGGGGGGGAGGGCCATGCCACATACACAATTAATAAAATAATAATAACAAAAAAGGAAAGAAAAAAGATTTTTTTAAAGGTGTTACTATCTTCTTACAGGCTGGGCCCTTGGCTTCCCAATGTCATTTTCAACACAATTTTTTCCCCTCCGTCTCTTTTCAGAAATTGTTCTCATGAATGATTTATATATGTCTAGTTATCTGGAGTGATTTCTATGGACCCCGGCGCATTGCTGCATAATTGTTAATTTTAACGCCATAATAGCTTCAGATGGAGGAAGAGATTAGGCATTTATTGCACAATTAAATGAAACATACTTGAGAATCACAAAGGGTTCGGTAATTATTTCAGACCATTAATAAAATGGGCATTAAATTATATGGGACACAAAAGGGAAAGGAAATAGATTTTCATTACAGCAATAGAAGCTGAGAGTAGTAATAGATCCTTGTTGAATTATCTTTCTCTCTCTCTCTGAAATTAATTGTTGCCCAGCTTATTTCAAAGCAAAATAAAGGAGGGGAAAAAAGTGTTTTAAAGAACCTCTGATGAAAGGGCTTTGTTTGATGGGGACAATAGCCAGTGATATACTCAAAAAAACAAGGTAATCTTTGATTCAGGTTCCCTGCCTTTGGTTCCGAAGATTTTAAAGGCAGTTTTACAGCAGCTTGGAGTTTCTCCACTCCCAACTCCCAACACAAAAGCACTTAGGTGAGATATGGGAGGGTGGGGAGGTCAGAGAAGGGTGGGTCACTGAAAACCACTCTTGACCAGAATACTCAGACCATTGCACACAATCCCATACAGTCTGATGACATTAAAACTATCCAACCAATGTGAACTTCTTTAAAGGGAATAAAAATGGAAGAAAAACTCAATTCGTTCACTGTGTAATTCATTCAATGAGCACAGATTTCCAAAACAACACTATGAGGTAAGTACTATTATCATTCCCATTTTACAGATGAGGAAACTGAGGCTTGGGATGATTAAAGAAATTGCCCAAGGCTCTACAGCCCCTAAATGGGACAGTCAGGACTTTAAGACAAAGAAAACAGTGTCCCTGCCCTACAAGTACTCTTATTTAGTGGATGAAGACAGACAAGCACACAGAAAAGTGATACCATGTTATGTTCTACTGTATACCACACATCTACTGTTGCAGTTGCAGAAAATGCAGTGGGATGAAATACTTCTTCTTTGCCTTCCATTTACCAATGTCATATCTTTCCAACAGAATTCAAGCAAAAGCTCCCTTTATTACCTTAATATGTCCTTTGGGGGCCTTGTGAGCAGGATCCCTGCTCAACTCTCAATGGCAATAATGACAAGGTGACAAGAGGAAGTCAGGGTCTCTCAAGTGACCAGATCCTCTTGACCCTCCCTCAGTCCACAGAGGCTGCCTCTGCTAAGGAGTAATGACCATGAGGAAACCAGTTTGGCCAGTGCTTCAAACTAGAGGCATTAGAGTGAGGAATAAAGCTTAAAACAAAACAAAACATAACAGAAAAACACATACACACACAAAATATTGCTAGCTTAAAAGCTACAGCAGGCCCCAGGCAACATTCCACCTTGGATGTTGTGCTATCCCTTCTGGTTCAGGGCATCACTGTGGTATCCAGTCACTTCCAAGGCTGGCTGTACCTGAAATGTAAGGGGTCTCAACCACAAAGTCCAAGACCACAGTCTGAACTTCTTTGTTCTTACTTTGCTGCCCAGCTTTGTAGGGCTTGCCTGAGGGTGCCTACATATACATAAGTATTTCACTCCTAAAGCTTTAATTGTTGTGGCCCAGACCCTGATCTTGTATCTTATCAGAAGCCCCAGTTTATAGACCAGATCCAAGAGCCTCCATGACTCCACTAGCAAAACAGAGACTTGGCCGTGGGGCCCAGGCACTGGGAGAATAGAGTACACTGTCCTTTAGGGGACAGTCATCCAGAAGCAGCAGGGACAACCTAGAAAGGGAGGCCAGAGAGCTGCAGATGCCCCCAGAAAACCACCCAAATATCAGCATTATGCAGGAAGTTGAGTTAGGAAGGACATGCTCCTAGTTAAACAACTCAGAGCTATATAAGCCCCAAACCTTGGGATTTCTCTTTTTGACAAGGCACTCATTAAGTAATGCTTCACCTGCCAACTTTTCCATAATTTATGTATTAACAAGATTTCTACCTTCTCTATTAAGCCAAATAATCTTCAAGCAACTTGTA
The DNA here is from genome assembly GCA_004024845.1 of Tonatia bakeri. Taxonomy (NCBI): domain Eukaryota; kingdom Metazoa; phylum Chordata; class Mammalia; order Chiroptera; family Phyllostomidae; genus Tonatia; species Tonatia bakeri. The sequence goes on along the minus strand of PVIA01003471.1, from coordinate 84,871 downwards.
AGAAAAACTGAATCCAAGAGAGACAAGGAGATAAATGAGAATATTTCCAGATCCAAATGTAAATATTACACAGAAGGGGCTTAAGAAAACAGAGAGGTAGCCCTGGATAGTGTGGCTCAGTTGGTTGGAGCATCATTCCATAACCAAAAGATTGCAGGTTCAATTCCCAGTCAGACCACATACCTAAATTGTGGGTTTGATCCCAGTCCAAGCATGTAAGGGAGGCATCTGATCAACGCTTCTCTCTTGCATCAGTGTTGCTCTCTCTCCCTTCTCTAAAAGCAATGAAAAAAAACGTCCTTAGGTATCAATTTAAAAAACAGAAAGAAAACAGAGGTAAATGCCTATTTTACCAATTAATAATTTTTATATAATCATGGAGTACAGGTAAGTTGTCAAGAGATTGGAGATAGATTATATGGTCTCACTTTTGACTATACAGATAGATTCTGGACTGTAAATTAGTGATTTTGAAATTATTTTGTCCATGTACAAACTGTTTAGACTGTTATTCAACAAATACACTAGTAAAGAAGACATAGTTTAGCCCTGGCTGGCATAGCTCAGTGAATTGAGTGCGGGCTGCGAACCAAAGCATCGCAGGTTTGATTCCAAGTCAGGGCACATGCCTGGGTTGCAGGCCACGGCCCCCAGCAACTGCACACTGATGTCTCTCTCTCTCTTTCTCCCTCCCTTTCCTCTCTGAAAATAAATAGATAAAATCTTAAAAAAAAAAAATGCAAAACATGCAATTATAAAAAAAAAAGAAGACATGGTTTATTAAATGAAAAAAATATAAGGCCAGAGACTTTCCTTCTGACAGCCTGGCAGATTAAAAATTCCTAAATGTCTTCTCATGGTAATATGACTAGATTCTGAATGTTACAACAAACATATATTTAAACATATAACTGAGCTCAACATAAGGAGAAATTCCTCCTAGAGTTAGAACAAAACAGCACAAGTTAAATTAAAAGAAAACAAATAAACAAAATGCTGTGATAACCAAGAACAAAAGTTTGTAAAGTTCAAAGAGAAAATGCCAACTCAGGAACCAAAGCCTTGGGCATTAACTACTACACAGAGAAATGGAAGACTAAATGTTAGGCTCAGGAAAATTTTAAAAATATACCCAAGATTTTCACATCACACCAAAAACCTTTGAAAGGAGTGACACCATTGGTGAAATAAGGTGTTAAATTATCCACCTGCCTGAAAAGGGAGATTCTGGAAAAACTGTTTCCTCTGATGGCTCTGGGTAGAAAAGAGCAACAACAAATAAGAAGTGTTAGTGGGGCTGTGGAGAAAAGGAAACCTTTTGCATTATTAGTAGAATTGCAAATTGGTACAGCCACTAAGGAAAAAAACAAAAGGAAATGCTCTCTAACTTCACAGGGTTCACACAGATTAAGTTGGACTAAACATGAATTCACAATTAAAAAATATTACACAAGGAAATGAGCTACCGTGAGGCAAATTCAGGAGAAATAACAAACCACAGATTTAAATGTTCTGCCCCAGCAAAAAGTTCATTTATTTAATTTTTAGATACAGCTTATTTATCTTGTATAAGATGTTTTTAAAGATAACATCTTTAAAGATAGAAACTTTAAATGATCACAGAACAAGAAATTATTTTAAAAGATTTGATAAAGGTATCAAATACAACATTAAAATTTTAATATAATCAATTTTTAAAATTTGCCAGCTGGATTATAAAGCAGGTTATATGCAGCTGAAAAGGAACTGAAAGAAGGATCTAAAGAAATTACCCAGACTGCAACAAAGAGAAACAAAGGGAGTAGAATTTATAAAAGAGAGATTAAGAGATATGGAGGACAGAATATGTTTAACCAGAGTTACAGAATGAGAAAAAGAATGGGCAAGAAGCAAAAATCAAAGATCTGAATTTCACAGACCTGTCATAAAGTATGACTCTATAAATAGAGGAAGTGCAACATACAACAAGGAATGTAAATAAAAAGAAATTCGTGCTTAGGCACGTTAGAGTGAAATTCCACTGCTGGGAATATACCCTAAGAGCTCTGAAACACCAATCCAGAAAAACCTATGCACCCCAGTGTTCATAGCAGCACAATTTACAATAGCCAAGTGCTGGAAGTAACCTAAGTGACCATCAGCAAATGAGTGGATCAAAAAACTATGGTATATTTACACACTGGAATTCTATGCAGCAGAGAGAAAGAAGGAGCTTCTACCCTTCGGGACAACAAGAATGAAACTGGAGAACATTATGCTAAGTGAAATAAGCCAGGCAGTGAGGGACAAATATCATATGATCTCACCTTTAACTGGAACATAATCAACAAAAGAAAAAAGCAAACAAAATATAACCAGAGACATTGAAATTAAGAACAATCTAACTATAGCCAGAGGGGAGGGGAGAGGGGACAGTGCGGGGAAGGGTTTTCAGGAACTGCTATAAAGGACACAGGGACAAAACCAAGGGGGAGGGTGGAAGCAAGGAAGGGAGGTGGGACTGGCTATGGTGGGGGGGAAATGCAGACAACTGTAATTGAACAACAATAAAGTAATTTAAAAAACAAAACACCATATATAAAGAAATATTAAAAGCAGAAAAAGAAGAGAACTCACCTTCCAAAAAATGACAATTAGAGAAATAGCAGACTCTTAAATATCAATAATTAACCCCAAAAAGCAGTGAAACCATACTTTCAAGGTGTTCAAAAATTATTTATCAGTTTAGAAATGGATACCCAGAAAAACTATTTCAAAAATGAAAATCAAAGACATTTTCAAATAAAGACATTTTGAAAAGATATTTTCAGACCCATGTCTAAGGATGAATTCTTTCTTATTTGTATGACTTATTATATGCTGGGTTTCCTGTGTCTGTGGATTCACATCTAACTTTCATTCACTTGAAGGTGATCTTCCATTTTTTCTGTGGCTGCTTTTCAGCTCTTCTCCTTGTCTTTGGTGTTTTGTGATTTCACTAGGAAGTGAAGGTAAGAAGGAAGACTTAATATGTAAGCAATGTCAAGTGAACAAGTAACTTAATATGTAAATAAACCTAAATAAATGTTGACTCTATAAAAGGATGATGGTAATCATGTTTAATTTGTGAAATTGAGAAAAACTCAAAACGTAGTCAAATATTTAACATTAATAGCATATATGTCAGAAATAGGTGAGGAGAGTTATTGTTTTATGTACCAAGAGAAAAGTATACAAAAGAAATAGAATACTTAACTTTCAAACCAGTGGATAAGAAAAGAAGGTGGGCATAGAGAATGCTGTGATTAATCCAAAAGAAAGGAAGGAAGGGAAAACAATAAGAAAAAGAAATGGGAAAATAAAGTAAAGTAATATAGCAGAAATTTTCCAGGACTGTGAAAAGTCTGAGATTTCTTTCCCCCTACTTGTAAGCTAACAAGTTAGCTTGCCACAATTTTACGGATACTGGTAGAAGACACACAACTCCTGGGTCACATACAAGAGATAATTTATTATTTACAGCAGTAATGGTAGCCACTGTATCAACAGTTTTATGTCTATTTTCCAAGCTGCAATTCCCACAGGGTTACAGGAAGATGGCCAGGTGACACTTCCACAAGAAGAGGGTTGTGTTACAGGAGAGGAACCTTGAACTTAGGAAATCTGAATCTTTTCTGATGATAGTAAGCATTCTTGCTCTTCTGGAGAAAGATTATCTCTGTCTTCCAAGGTTTTAAGAGATACCATCTTTATCTTCCAAAGCTTTAAATTAAACGTACCATCTTTATCTCCAGAGGGAGAGACTATCTCTGTCTTCTGAAGCTGTTCACTAAACAAACATCCTTGAAAAGATAGGTTGGAACAAAAGGCATTCAGTGATTTTTTTTTTGAAAGATATGGAGAAACAGAAAAAACTGATATAAAATTCTCTCTCAGCATAAGTAAGTCCAAATATATTAGTAACACAATAAATAAATTTATCAGTTAAATACAGGGGCTACCACACTACATTTTTAAAAATCCACCATTATTATTTATAAGACAAGAAATACAATACATGCAGCTCAAAGGCTGAAAGTAAAAGGATGGGAAAGGGCATTACAAGAAAATTCAAAACAAAAGTAAGTCAGAGTGGTTACAGTAATATCAAACAAAATAGATATTAACCCAAAAATATTTAATAGGATCATATATTGCCACATAATTATGAAAGGTTTGAAGGTATAACAATTCTAACTATATATATATACCTTTCAAAATGTGCTCAACTTATATAAATTAAAAGCTGAGAAAACTATAAAAACAAGCTAACAAATACACTATACTTATCATAGGTGAAGATTTTGTTGCACATTTATCAATTAAAGAGAGGTCAAGCAGATTTATAAATATGTAAAAAATACAAACTATAAAATAAACAAAATTAACATCAGACATATATAGAACCCTGTACCCAACAATTAAAATATCCATTCTTTTCAGTAACACATGGAATATATACTAACTATATACTAGGCAATAAAATACCTAAACTAATTTTTTAAAAAATCAATATCATTTAACCACATTATTTGTCACAATACAATTAAGTTAGAAATCAATAACAAAAGACAGTATACCAAAAAAAAAAAATACACTTGAAAATGTAAAAAGATTCTTGTAAATCAATTCCTTGGTAAAAAAAAATCATCATGAAAATGTGAACACATTTATAATTGAATAATAATGCAAAAATTACATACCACACTTGTGTAAAGAAGCTAAAGAAGTTACTGGAAGCTCAGTTCTTCTCACCAGTGCAATAAAGAATTACAGATCAGCCAGACAAAAGTGGATGAGTAAGAGTTGTATTAATACATCCTTAAGGGAGAGAGTGATAAGGAAGGCTTAGACAGAAGCAACAGGAGAGCCTGGCGTAGGCTGCCTTAGCTAACTGGAAGGTCAGAGCAAAGGGGGCCTTGGGGTTAAGTTCAGGGGATTAGGCCTGGACGAGTGGCCAGCTGCCCATTGCCTTCAAGTTCAGGAGGCCTGTGCCTGTGAAGAAAGAGGTGGGGGAGAGAGAAAAGGAAGATAGAGCTGACTGCTCTCCAGAGGGAAAGCTCACGCTGCTTCTTTGTCTTGAGGCTTTTATCTCTTTCTTGCAGGTGGGAATCTTAGAGGAGATCTCAGAGGGAGGGTTTCAGCAAAATATTCATCAGGTGTGCTCTTTCAGGGTGATGGTCTCCTCTGATTGGTCAGTGGCAGGATAGGGTCTTTATTCATTGCAGTTGGTTCTGATGATGCCCACCTGGTTTGCTGCTTTTCTGGGTCTAGAGCTGAAATAAAACTGGGGCCTAGATGCTGTCTCTAGGGAGGTGACCTTTTGTATCTGCCTGTAAATTGCTCAGCCATTGTGTTAGTTCAACCATCTATCTCAGTTTCCCTATTCCAAGTGCCAAGGAATTTTCCTAGTTTCTTACTATCCTGTCTCAGTACTAAAAGGAAAATTTATAACCTTAAATGCTCCCATTAGAAATGAATTATAAGATAGACATCCCATGTGAAAGCTTACCATTTAAGAAATTTGACAAAGAACATCCAGATAAATCCAAAGAGGAATGATATAGTAAAGAACAAAAATAAAGAAATAAAAAACAAAAGTAAAACATGGAAAATAAAGCCAAAAATCTGTTCTTGGAAGACATTAATGCAGAACAAATTTATGGTAAAATTAATAGAAGGGGAGGAAGGAAAGCACAAATATTCAATATGAGGAATAAAAAAGGAGAAACCACAGAATCAGTAGACATTTGAAATAATGAGTATATATCATTGAAAATTTAATGCCAATAAATGTGTAAGCTTAGCTAAAATTTATACATTTTTAAAAACCATAACTTTTAAAGGCAGTTTCCACAGAACTAAAAAGCCTGACTAAACTTTATCATTATCTATTAAATAAATTGAATCAAGAGTTTAAAATCTTTTCACAATTAAAACACCAGACATGATGATTTTACAGTTCACTCTACCCACCTCCTAAGGAATGAATCAATTATATAAATTTTTCCAGAGACTGGAAAAAGAAGAAATACTTTCAACCTCATTTTGTGAGATTATCATCTTGATATTAAAACTAACCAAGAAAAATCTAAGAAACAAGAATGAGAGAGGAGATAAAAGAGATGAGGGATAAATTCAATAAAATATGTGTAAAATTGGTCTATAGATAACTATAAAATGATATTGGAAGGTATTAAATAGGTATAGAGTTATACTATGTTCATGAATAAGAAGATAAAATGATGTAGAGATTCCAGTTCTTCCAAAATTGATCTATAGATTCAATTAAATTTCAAACCAAATCCTAAAGAGTTCTTTTTGAACTTGACAGTCTCATTCTAAAATTTATATAGAAGAGCAAATGATCATGACAGATGCCCAAGGCATTTCAAAACACCAACAAGGCAGAATGACTTGCTCTACCAGAATTTCAAGATTTTAAAATGAGAATTATTGAAGGAATATGCATTGGTGCAGATATAGCCAAATATGCAAGTAAAACAAAAAGGAGCTCCAAAACAAATGAATGCATATCTGAAAACTTGGTAAATGATTCAGATGACCATGAATATCACTAGGAAAAGGAAGTTCTATTTATGCACACACACAAAATCAAAGTGAATTACAGATGAAAAATCTTTAAAACTCTTAGAAAAAGTATAAAGATAGGACTTTATTTTCTTTTTAGCTGGCGAAGACCAGCCAAAACCATGCCAACCATCTGGATGCCTATCCTATTAGCTACACAATTATATGTCTCATAAGAAGTCCAGAGAGAAGATGGATATAGATTTCAAACTCTCATCCAATCTAGCCTTGAAAACCACCAAGAAAAAGGTCTTGTAAATTGGCATTCTTTTCATGACAAAATTTGCCTTGGGTCACCATCCAAACCTATTAAAACATTTTCTCAGTCTGGTCTGTGTATAAGAAGTGGCTTTGGGAGAATTATTTTCTCCATACACTCTACCTGCAAAAGGCTGCTGATTTTTTGAGTCAGAAGTTAAGATCAGCTTGACCTTAAGGTCAAATCAACTGTCAGCCCTGTCTGTTAGTAAACTGTGCTACCTCCTAGAACTTTGGCTTCTACATTCCTATCCTGGCATTTTATCTTTTTGAATGTGATAACTTCACCAAGGACCATTTGGAATTGCTGTGGCAACCAAAACTCCTCGTTGGAGACGTTCTTCGGCAGCCACCAGACAGAGCTGCTCAGATCTCCCCAGAAGAAAGAACTCATGAAAGGAATTAGGTCAGCTGACCCTCCCACTTACAGGATCCACCACATTTATGTCAAGGCCATGCCTTCCCTAAGTCACTTCTAGCCAAGAACGTAGCACTGCAGGGGTACTACTGTAGGTGAGAAATTCCTGTCCAACTTAGGGACTGCACTAACAGGAAATCTTTGCTTTGGGACTCACCATTGCTTGATTGACACTTTAGAGTAGTACTGTGGGCTGAGGCTCTTTATACCCAGTTTCCGGCCCCCCCCCCTTTCACAGCTATCAAATTTACACTGCAGTCTGAAGACTCTATCTTATTCCTGATCTCCATTTTACCTCAAGAAATTTTCCCCAATATATTTCACTTTAACTCAGTTTTGCTGTCTGCTTCTCAGAAGACCTGGAATGAAATGGATGCCTTAGAATAAAAAGGAAAGAAGTCCTTCTGAGGAAGTTCTCTGCTTTGGTTGACAGAAATATATATATATGTATATATATATATATATATATGTATATATATATATAACTTTAATATGAAAGATCAATCTCTTTTGGTAATTAATAAGTATCAGCTTTTATTCATGTGTTCCTCATGAAATTATCAGGGTCCTGAGTTGTTTAAACCAGATATAGCTTCACCAAAAAAACATCTAATCCGTATAAATGTATCTACTATACATTAGGGATAAATAGATTTACAAGGTCTCATAATGAGGCAACTTCTGTTCCAACTTTTAAAATTTTAACTCTTAATATTCAGTTTATTTTGGGTCTTCTAAAGGAATAATTCTATTTCTATTTCTACTATAGCTCTGAAAAATAATAAAAAATTTACCTGTGAATTAAGTTAATGACCTTGGTTACTGGGTTACAAGATAAAAATGAGTTTTTTAACATGATTTAAAGAACCATTAAAATTTGGTTTATAAATTTAAATATGTTTGAATTATATTAGAAAAAGTAACAGTCTTATCAAGCTACTTTGGACAAATTAGACTAATTTAATAATTTTGATTTAAAACTAACTCCATGTCTCTTGTTTTACCACCTTATAAGAAACAATGTAAGTACAAAACCCTAGATTGTGTAAAGGACAGTTTATTTTCTCAATTTCCAAGATTGGTTTTATAAGTCAAAATTACCATTGCTTTCATAAATTAAGATATAAAATATGTTTAATTAAATGAAGTTATAATAATAAATATAGTTTAAAAAGTGTTATGCTAGTGAAATTTTTTAATGTTATGTGTGAATTCAAACCTGTAATTTTCATTTGCTGGGTTTACTTTAAGATCTGGAATTGATATTAATTTTTTAGTTGATAAATAGCATGTGTATACTTGGGCAATATAATTTTCATTGAACTATTATTTTTCTATGTATTATTAAAGTAAGCATCAGTTAATATGTCAAAAAAGAATTCAGAAATATCTTTGAGTTTTCTAATATTCATGTTCCTTTTTGAAGAAAGGTAAAAGAATGAGTGTGCTGGTGAGGAAATACATCTTCAAGATAATCAATGTGTTTTGTTTTTGAGGGGAAAAGAGAGGATAATTTGTCTCAAAAAAGGACTCACTGGTTGTACCAGAACATGAAAGAAAATTACAAAGATGAAAGAAATGAACTTTACTTGCTGGGTTTCAAATACCTATAAATAATAAGTTTTAAGGAATATATAAAAGGTGTAAAAACATTGAAAGATTATGTGAAATGTAGTGGATTTATAAATAAGAAAGAAAGGACTAGGAATTTTTTTACTGCAAATCTTTAGAAGGATGATTTGAATTTTCCTTGTACTGAAATGGCCAAGTGAGCCTGTGCCCTGATAACACAGGTCCCTTTTATTACCAATATATTTAACTACCTATACTTTAAATATATTCTTGAATCACTTTTGAAAAAGTTTCTTTATTTTGGAAAAAGTTAAGTTCCTAATAATTATTATTACTTACTGCTGTTTTTTTATTAAGTATATACACATCGATAGTTGTTAAATCTTCCTGAAGGTTAACCTTATTATCAGTATAAAATGAGTCTTCTGTCTCCAGTAATAGCTTTTGTCTTGATGTCTATTTTGTCAGATATGAATACCATTCCAGCTTTGTTTTATTTATTGTTTGCATGTACATCATTTTTCATATTTTTCCTTTTAATCTATATGTGTCTTTGTATTTAAAGTATGTCTTCTGTAGACAGAATATATTTGGCTTTTACTTATTTTAATCTGACACAACAATCTCTGCCTTTTGATTGGGATATTTAGTCCATTTGTGCTTAACATAATCATTGGTTGTATTTAGGTCTACCAGTTTGCTGTTTTATAATTCATAACAATTTCCTATGACCACAGGGCATAAGTTCTTAGGTTGAAAGGGTCCTTTGAGAAACCAGTCTAGTGAAGGAAAAATAAATCTACAAGATTTATACAAAGTTATATTATCATAAAATTTCAAACCCCTGGAGGCAAAGTATCTTAAAACCTTTTGGAGAAGATTCATGTGTCCTCTAGAAAGAATCACAAATCAGCAGGATTCAGACTTCTCCATAGCAACAATATAAGCTAAAAAACAATATAGCAAAATGTTTTCCAATCTAAATTCCTAAAGGTAGCCAAATTTTCCAAAGTGTGAGAGTAGAACAAAAATTATTTTTAGTATTCTTGTCTCCATGTATCTTTCACGTGCTTTCTCAATGAGGACACTGGAGGATGGGCTCTTCCAAAATGAGAGACAAGACCAAGAAAGTCGAAGACACAAGCTTCAGGAAAGTGAGAATTAACCTAGGAGAGAAATGAAAGGAATTTTCAGAATGATGGCCCCATGATGATGGCTGTGTGGCAGGTATGCAGAGCAAACAGCTCAAATTAGACAAAAACCCAGATGGCTATAGAAGAGATGGGGAGAGATATTCCTAAGGTTGTAGGTCTATCTCACTCTACTGAGATGAATTAGTGATGGTAATAGAAACTAAGCAAAAAAAAAAAAAAGACTATTGTATAAAAAGAAAGAAATAACAATGCATTTCTTACCTATGTATAATATATCAGCATAATACAGCCAAAATTTGTAATATTACCATATAGAAAGGATAAGAAGGGCTAAGTGGATTGTGCTTTGTGAATTTAATACACAGCGTGATGACTATAGTTAACAATACTGTATTGTGTACTTGAAATTTGCTAAGCGAAGATAAGTATGCTCACACACACACTCAAGAGTAACCGTGTGAGGTGATGGATGTGTTAATTAACTTCATTGTGGTAATCATTTCATAATATATACATATATCAAATCACATTGCACATTTTAAATACATACACTTTTTTTGCTTTTTTAAAATTAAACTTATTGGGGTGACATTGGTTAATAGGGTCATATGGGTTTCAAGTATATATTACTATGATACATGATCTGTATATTGTATTATGTGCCCATGCACAAATTTATTTGTCAATTATACCTCAATAAAGCTGGGGAGAGGGGAATCTTCTCTGTCCTTAGGTACTCTGAATTTTCATAAAAGCTGCAAGTCTCTCTGAAACTTCATCAGGTTCCTGCTCCTTTCCCTGCGCCATCATCTCCAGTTTCTTCTTCTCTACCCTCTTCCCAGCTCCTCTCTGTTGTTCCTACTTCAAAATCTATTCTGTCTCCAGTTCAGGATTATTCAGATATTTACCTGAATCTTCCTGTTTGGTTGTAAGTTATGACTGTGTCTTCTGAAAATTTTTAAAAATAATATGTATCAATATTTAGTCTTTTATAGTTACCTGGTAACTCATTTGTCTCTTAAAAGGCATATCTCTTTATGGTTTGAAGATTATGTAATTTGTAATTACTGATGTAAATGAATTCTAAATCCTTAAAGAACATTTGTCGAAATCCACACAGAGTCTGTTCTTCATGTTCTCTCTTTGAATGTGCTTCCTATGTTGTTTTGTGTGTGTGTATGAATGTGTTTCTCGGGGCAGGAATATCCCTGCACTTTTTGATTCCTGAGACCTGCAGGGGATTCTGTTTGGTAATCCTCTGCAGGACATACTATCTCCTTTTCCTGGTTCCAGGGCTGCAGGACCCTGTGGTAAAGGTTATTAAGGGAAGTCCATAGAGAATTAAACTGAAGGAATCTCTGGTTAATGAGCTTGACCCTGAGACTCTGAAGGTCTTCATCACTAGTTCCTCATGGATGACATTTGATGGATGGGGTGAAGTTACCAGAGGTCTGTTTTGCTGAGCTTAAGGAAGTGCAATTGATTTACAACTGAACAGAAGTCTCTAGCGAGACTATATAACACTTCTGGGGATAATATATCTATTAGGAATTCTCTAATTAATTAGTAAGGGCAGAGGTAAGACATACAGTCTGAATTAGGAGCAAGAGTTAGAGGAGCCAGTAGTATGAAGTCTGTCCAGAAAAAGTCCAACCATTGTTAATATAACAAGAATGGTTTGTGCAATATTGATGTAATCTGGCAGCCAAGGAGAGTGGACTGGTATATACATGTGTGAACAGTGACAACTTCACTGTACTAGTCAGTAGGGGCAGTAGACACCACTGAATGGGCATGTATACTGGGTGGCTGTCAAATTCAAAATGACTGAGAGAATAGAGCAATGAATCTGCATCAAATTTTGCATTAAGCTTGAACATTCCTCTGTGGAAACTCTCCAGGTGATTCAGAAGGCTGGTGTGAGCACCTTGTGACTGGTTGCTTCATCACAACCATGCAGCAGCTCATGCATTACGTCTTGTGCAGAGATTTTTGGCAAAACATCAAATCACCCAGGTGACTCAGCCCTGCTACAGCCCAGATTTGGCACCCTGTGATTCCTGGCTTTTCCCCAAACTAAAATCACCTTTGAAAGGGAAGAGATTTCAGACCATCTATAGATTCAGGGAAATCTGACAGGGCTGCTGATGGTCACTGAGAGAACTGTGTGAGGTTCCAAGGTGCCTACTTTGAAGGGGACTGAGGCATCATTGTCTTATGAACCAGACACTGTGCAGATTGTAGAATATCAAGATTAATAAAGCATGGTCCTTTTCTCAAGGCGCTCACAGTGTGGTGAACATGATAGACAAGTAAAACTGGCTGTTGCAATCCTGGTGACATGAGCTATAGAGAAAACATGGGAGATTCTATAGGAACACTGGAGGAGCACCTAGCCTGGCTGCAGTCAGGTGGGTGGAAGAGAGGATCAGAAAAAAACTTTTCGGAGAAAACATCTAAGCTGAGAATGGAAAGAAGAGCAGATGTTGCTGAGATGAAGATAATGGTGAAGAATGTCCTGTAAAAGAAAACAATATGTTCCAGGGACTAAAGGCAGGAGTGTGCAAGACAAATTCTCAGAACTCGTGTTACAAAGATTTTCTCATATTGTCTGATTTACTTCTTTCTGCATCTCATTCTTCTCTTTTGTTTCCTACTGTGTTTAATCAACAGGACAAGTCTTCTTTTTCCTGATTCCTCCCTAATGCAATACCCCTCTCCCATTGTCTCAAAGTTGCCCAACTCATGATCTCTGCGTGTCCTCCACTGCCTTCATTCTTTGGAACCCTGAGTTTTCAGTGTTGACATAGACTTCTGGCACTCTCTTCCCCCTAATCATGGCCAGCTGATCTCCAGTCTTCCCCCAACACATCTACACACAAATATCTGTGCATGTGCATAATCACACCCCCCAGAGACAACACAATAGTGTGCTATATGTTCTCATTAGTTCAATCAGCAATTATTTATTGAGTGCCCACCATGTCCTAGGCACTGTCCTAGGCACAAAACACAGTCCCAGCTGTCTTGGAGAACACATTTTGGTTGGGGAGCATACAACAAGGGAAGAAATAAGGATGCATGCCAGTAGGTGATATAAATTCACACATATCTGTGCACATTAGTACATAAATGAGATTATACCATACATGATTCTGTATCTTGCTCTTTTTCACTGTTTTGTATATTAAGGGAGTCTTTCCTTGTCAGCACATAGTGATCTATGAGATCTTTTTTAACCTCCAAGGAGAACCTGAGCAGCATGTAGAAATGGCCTTCATGTGTCACTTTCTGGAAGTGCTTAGGCCTCAGCCTCCATACTATACACCATTGCTTGGCTCTACTTTGAACACAGGTGATACCATGAACCACTTCTAGAGCACATCTTGGTCTCTCCCATATCCCAGTCTTGTTTGTACCTGTGGAGAAGGGGTCTGCACGTGGCATTGGACAGTGTACCCTCTGTCTTTGGTCCCCAGCCCATAGCAATCAGAAAGGCCATAATATCTTAGACTTTTTTTTAACCACATCCAAAAAAAGTCCACATTCATATTTCTAGTCAAGGATCAGGGGGTGTACAGTCTGAGCTTGTCCTCTTGACTCCTTCCTCTGGATATGTCATGAGGACATTGCAATCTCCTTACTGAGTTAAATAGAGTTCCCTTATTGTTTGTAAACAAATTCAAACATCCGCAGATAAGCTTCTTTTGTTTTCCCTAAGTGATCAATAATTAAGATTTATAACCCAGGACCCTCTCCAGACTGCAGTTCATATGACAAATGCTTCAGAAAGCTGTGAGCCTGAGCCAAGTCACCATTAAAGGCTCCACCACTTCCCAGCTTGGTGAGCTGGAGCAGCTTCCTCTGTGATTACCGCCCCTCCCGCCCCAGATCTGATCTACCTTACAGGTACTCCAAATCACTGGCTTCCTGAACATGCCTTTTGTCCTCTCACATATAAGCCTTTACTCACTGTTGGTCCGCCTATCTAAAATGATAACAATGACTCATTTATTGTGCATCTACTAGGCATCAACCCCTATCTCACCCACTTTATAAACATTATCTCACTTGATCCTCAGAAAAACCCTTGCTATAGAATAATAGGCTATTTCTTTTAACCCAAGAATGAATCTATTTTTTCTTTCTTTTTTATATCTCTACTAGATATAATTTACACACTAAGAAATTCACTCATTTTAAGTGTGCAATCCAATGACTATTAGTAAAATTACAGAATTCAGCAACCATCACTACAATATAATTACAGAACATTTCCATCACCCTAATGAAAGACATTTTATACCCATTTGCCATCACTTCCTATTCCCAAACTCAACCCCAGAAAATACCTCTAATGTATTTTCTATCTCTATTTTTTTCTGGACATTTCATATAAATGGAATCATATATTATGTGGTTTTTTGTGTCTGACTTCTTTCACTTAACATATTTTTGAGGTTCATGCATATTGGAGAATGTATCAAAATTTTATTCCTTAGTATTACTGAGTAAGATTCCATTCTATGGATATACTACATTTTGTTTGTGTAGTCTCTGGTTGATAGACAGTTTGTTTGTTTCCAGTGTTTGCTGTTGTGAATAATGTTGCATATGTGTCTTTTTGTGGACATAAGACAGGTTGAAATTACTGCTCCCAACTCTTCATTCACTTAGCATAAGATAACACTTTCACATCCTTTGCTATATAACCTTGCAGTGTCTTCCTCTGTGAGCGGAGTATACTCCCTCCCCATTAATGTTTGGGCTTGGCCATGAGTTATTTTGACCAGTGGATTATTAGCAGAAGCGACAATAGGACAGTTCCAAGATGAGGTGTTAAGTGGTACAATAAGTGTCCACTCATCGCTCTTGAGTTTCTGCCATCTGCCATGAGAAGAACATACCCCAAGGTTCCTAAATGAGAAGACATGTGGAAAAGACCTGAACCCAAATCCCCAGCCTTTGAAACTAAATGCAGCTAATCTCCACTAAATGCAACTGGCATTGGCTCTGCCAATTGCAGACCTGTGAGTGAGAAAATTATGTGCTGTTTTTTAGTTATGTTCTTTTTTTATTGTTGTAAGCCATTGACTTTAAGAATGGTTTGTTATGCAACATTATTTCAGCAATAGTTCTAATACATCTAACTACCTTCCCAATCTCTATGCAAATTATTTACAGTTACCTGTCCATATACCATACATTATATCTGATATATGGTAAGACTTTACACATATATGAATAAATTATCCTTTATCCTCTATGTGGTAATTTCCATGCCAAATGTGAAATTCTAAGTGACAGTCTTTTATATTAGAATCATTAAGTATAGTTTCTAATATGTAGTAGGCACTTGAAGAAATTTTTAAAAATGTTTTTGGTATATATATATCTTTTTTCCTGGCACTAACAAAACTCTTAGTATTACCCTATGAACAAAATAAATTATCTTTTTATATTCTCTTATCTTGTCTTTTCCATCGTCTACTTTCACTTATAATATCAATAATCTCTTTTACACCCATTCTCTCCAGATCCTCACAATACCCAGTTTTATTCTCAACTTATGGATCAGTTTGTGAAAGAGTAAGTGACCTGCCCAAGGTCACAAAACTAGTAAGCTTCAGGAACTTCAGGCCTGGGTCTGACTACAGACCCAGTACACTGCTCACACACCAAGTGCCTCTAATCATTTCTCCCCTGAGTCTTTATTATGTATGTATTTTGGCTTTTCTGCTCTCCCAGACAGTCCACCTGTCAGTGGAATTATAAACTTCTGCTCTTCCCATTTCTTTGCTGATTAACTCTAATTTTGTTTTCATATTATTGGGCAGCCAACTTCCAAATCTTCTGCTATATGCCAACACTCAGTCACAGACTGAGTGTTGACATGTTTTCTCTTCTCTATACCTTTGCTTTAGGCACATTGTCCTTTCTTACATGAAACCTGATGCTTAGTTCTGTTTTTTTATTTCCAGGTGTTTTAAATGTGAAGTAGTGTGTAAGACTTCTCTACTCGACCAAATTATTCTATTTCCTCCAGCCTCTCCAAACCCTTTTTAATAACCTCATCTGCTCCTCCATCAATTTCTGGGTATGGGTATGGCTCTCCTTTGACATTTCTTTGTGTATGATATTCTTGGGTATTTTTCATAGGTCTCAGCCTTCATCCTTTCCTTTTCCTTTTCCCTGACACTTCCTTTTCAAAGACTGATGCTCGTAACATTTTGTGTCCCTGTGTATGAATTATTTCAACAAAACCCTCCTCCATTCTGTATATGCTGCCTTTGATTATTTATTTGAGAACTCAAGGGGTTCACAACTCTTGAAATAAGTTTAAATTGACAAAATCTGGGTCAGTAAAGAGAGGATAATAAAGTCATTCTTCCTCTGCACTTATAGCTCTCTTCAGAATGAATTAAAAATTATGTGTTGAATGTCAAGAGTCAAATAAGCTAGGAAGATGGCAAAAGATGGTAAGAAGCACTCTTTTGAACATTGCAGAAACTGTGTTAGCACAGTAGAAAAAAATAGAAAAGGTAGATGGTTAATTTGACAATATTTAATGCAACAATTAGTACTAATTCCTATTGACCTTTCTGCAGCTTTTATTCATCTATCCATTCAACATATATTTCTTGATATCTTACTATGAGTTAGCAATTATCAAAGTACCTAGCCCATAAATTGACAATCAATAAATATCCAGTGAACTGGACTGAATTGCTTATGCAATGAGAAGGCAAATACAATGAAAATAATATAGTCTGTTAGGCTTAATGATCTGTTGGATTAAAAAGAGGCTTAATATTTACTGAAGAATGTATTAGGTACTAGAAAATTTTAACCTAATCTCTCATTTACTTCTAATAGCTCATACTTTAAAGATAAGAAATTGGAAAGTAAGTCACTTAGGAATGCATTGGGTAAAGTACCAGGGAACCCAATCAACAATGGCCTAAATAAGTAGAAATTTATTTTTCTCACATAACACGAAGATATGTGAATTGCAGGAGATGATACAATAGGCTAAAAATATCAGGATCTACATTTCTGTGGTTCTTTTTATCTTTCTTTTCTTCCCATAGCTTCATGGTTATAAAATGCTGCTGCAGCCCAACCTATCACTTTCATTTTTAAAACATAAATAATATGAAAAAGAAAAGACTGGTGCCAGGAATTTCTATCCATTTTAACAGTAGATTAAAAAGAAGATTTAATATTATGTAAATACTTCCTACGTGCATTGTCCTATTTAATCATCTTTTTGGGGGCTACATCTTTTAGAAATTCTTCTGGTGAGGATCTGTGGTAGTAAAATTTCTGAGTCCCTATTGCCTGAAAGTTTATCTATTGAACATGCACACTTGAATTACAGTTGGGCTAGGTATAAAAATAAGTTCAAAATTAGTTTCCATTAGTGTTTCAAAGATATTTCTCTATTGTCTTCTTGAATTCAGTGTTATTAAATAAAAGTCTGGTGCCATTCCAGCTGCAGTTAGTATGCCTTTTGTAATTGTTATCTTTTAAATTTTCTGTTTTTCTTTAGTGTTATGAAGTTTCATACAGTATCTCTAAATGTGGGTTTATTTTTATATATCGTGTTGTGCACTTGATAATATATATAAGTCTAAAAACTTATGGCCATCTTAGGTGTTAGAAATTTTCAATCATTTTTTTTTAAATATTGTTTTTTGCCCTGGCTGGTATAGATCAGTGGATTCAGCCTGGGCTTGTGAACCAAAGAATCACCAGTTCAATTCCCAGTCAGGGTACATGCC
This sequence comes from Tonatia bakeri, assembly GCA_004024845.1. Classification (NCBI taxonomy): domain Eukaryota; kingdom Metazoa; phylum Chordata; class Mammalia; order Chiroptera; family Phyllostomidae; genus Tonatia; species Tonatia bakeri. The sequence continues at coordinate 67,076 of PVIA01003471.1, read as the reverse complement.
TCAGTTGTGGGCCAGGTCCCCAGTAGAGGGCACTTGAGAAACAACCACACATTGATGTGTCTCTCCCTCCCTTCCTCCCTCCTTTGCCCTCTCTCTAAAAATAAAATAAATAAAATATTTTAAAAAATATTGGTTTTCTTCTATGCTCTATTTTCTCTTCCTGGAACTCCTATTGAATGCTTTCATTGTCTTATCTGTTTCCATTTTTTTCTTTAGTTTTTTCATACTTTTTTTTCAAATAGTAAACACTCAGTTTAGTTTAAAGCACAGCTGATTGCACTTAAATAAAAAGAACACTATACATATATAAATTAGTTGTCAGAAAAGAAAGATGAGACAGGATTTTATAGAAGAAAATATAAACACATTTTATAGAAAAGTAACATATTTTTATGTCTTTGGTAGATGTTTGGTTAAAACTGTATGCTGTGGAGCACATAGACATAGTAGTCAGAGAGAAAGCTCAAGTTACTTATGGGTTTTCCACAAAATCTTGTGCTCTGACCCACAGAATGCATGTGGGATGCTCATCAACGGCCAGTGGTTGCTGCTGTTCTTCTGTTGGCTTCTTCACCTCAGGTAAGCTAGAACTGTACTATTCCCTGCATTGTTATTCCTTATTTTTCATCATTTGTTTTTTTGTATAACATTCTGGAAGAATTGTTCAGCTTAACTTTTTGGCTCACTGATTCACTCTGCATCTAGGTCAATATGCTATTCAGATCATAAACTGAGCATTATATTTTTCAATAGTTATAAGCAGATAGATATATGATAGATAGATAGATGATAGATTGATAGACAGACCCATATGACTGACCAGTTGGTGTTTGCTATCAACTAGAAGCTTAGCCTGAGTTGAGAAGCAGGAGCCTTGGTTTCTCTCTACTGGACCTCAACAAGGAGTGCTTCGGCTACCTTGTGGAGTGGTTTTGTTTCAAGAGCCAGTGTCTGAGACACCCTTGTAGAAGCTGTATTGCCTTTTATGATTTATCCTTGAGAGTCCCCGTGACCACTTTGGCCGTAGCCATAAGCATGCCCAAATTTAAGGAATGGGGAATAGATTCCAGCTCTCAGTGGAAGGTGTGTCTAAGTCACATTATAAATAGAGAACATGGGATGGGAGATGTTTTGATGGCCAATTAAAAATACAACCTGTTACATTGTCTAACATTGTCTCTCTTTTCTGTGATGACCTTCCTGAGTTACTGGTCAGTCCATTTATGGCTCACTCATGTAGCTTGTCCCTTCTTGGTGGGTAGGGCAATCTCATGACAGTGGCAGCCACTTCAGACTCACAGAGATGTGCAAAGCCCAGAGGCCACCCATCAGTAAGCAGCAGTATGGTGGCCTCTGCTTACTGATCTGGTTCCTGTTCTGAATTTTTTCCGTTAAGAAGGGCTCTACATTTCTTGTACACAGAGTTCTCTGTGTTGTTTTAAAGCTTGGCTATGCTTTTCATTTTGGTGACTTGGTGTATGAGTGGAAGATTTTAGCATTTCTTCAACCCACCATATTGGACATAATTTCTTCAGATTGGAACTTTTATTGCCCATGTTTTATAGTTAAAAAATCTGAGGCTCAGAAAGTTTTAGTGACTTGCCTAAGCTTGAAATATTGAAACCAGTTTGATTCCAAAGTTATTTTACTCTACTTCCTATCTTTTAAGTACTACTGTAGAAAAATGAGACAGATTTCACCAACCACATATATAAATCAATCCCATTCTCTTACAATCAAACCTCATTCATATATGAAGTATTTTAGTATAATGGTAGATATGGTTTATGAAACTTTGACAGCTTGAACCCAGTAGCTTCTTATCCTATGATTTCAAAAGATATAGCTCACTATTTAATAGTTTTTTACCAGAAAAAAATATGATTTTATAACTTGTAACTGGCACTTATTAATAGAAGAATCATAGGCAACATTCAAAATATTTTGATTTTTCATAAGTACCATTTTAATCTTTATTAAACACTAACATACAATATTTTTTCATGTTTTATTTTTCTTATACATATATATTTTATTTTTTTTAATTGTTGTTCTCTTACAGTTGTCCCTATTTTACACCCATTGCTCTCCCCTACTCTGCCCACCCACCCCACAGTCAATCCCCACCCTGTTGTCCATGTCTATGAGTCCTTTATACATGTTCCTTAACTAGTCCCTTCCCCTTCTTTCCCTCATTATCCCCCTCCCCACTACCCCCTGGTCATTGTCAGTCTGTTCCTTGTTTCCATGCCTCTGGTTCTATTTTGCTCATTTGTTTGTTTTGTTCATTAGATTCAAGATTCATCTTATAGGTGAGATCATGTGGTATTTGTCTTTTACTGCCTGGATTATTTGACTTAGCATAACACTCTGCAGTTCCATCCATGCTATCTCCAAGGGTAGGAGCTCATTCTTTCTTTCTGCTGCATAATATTCCATTGTGTAAATGTACCACAGTCTTTTGATACACTCATTCACTGATGGGCATTTAGGCTGTTTCCAGTGCTTGGTTCTTGTAAATAACATTCCTATGAACATTGGGGTGCATAGGTTCTTTTGAATCGGTGTTTCAGGATTCTTGGGAATCCCAGCAGTGGAATTGGTGGGTCAAAGGACAGTTCCATTTTTAGTTTTCTGAGTATATTCTATACTGTTTTCCAAAGTGGCTTCACCAGTTACATTCCCACTAACAGTGCAGTAGGGTTCCCTTTTCTCCACAACCTCTCCAGCACTTGTTGTTTATTGATTTGTTTATGATGGCCATTCTGACTGGTATGAGGTGGTATCTCATTGTGGTTTTAATTTGCATCTCTCTGATGGCTAATGATGTTCAGCATTGTTCCATATGTCTTTGGGCCTTTTATATGTCCTCCTTGGAGAAGTGTTCATTCAGGTCCTTTGCCCATTTTTAACCAGATTATTTGTCTTCCTGGCATTGAGTCGTATGTGTTCTTTATATATTTGGAGACCAAACCCCTGCCTGAGGTATCATTGGTAAATATGTTTTCCCATATACTTGGTTCCATTTTCATTTTGCTGATGTTTTCATTAGCAATGCAGAAGCTTTTAATTTGATGTAGTCCCATTTGTTAATTCTTTCCTTAAATCACTTATCCTAGAAGATATGTGAGTGAAAATATTGCTGTGTGGGATATCTGAAATTTTACTGCCTATGTTCTCCTCTAGGACTTTTATGGTGTCACAACTTATATTTAAGTCTTTTATCCACCTTGGGTTTATTTTTGTGTATGGTGTAAGTTGGTGCTCTAGTTTCATTCTTTTTGCATGTAGCTGTCCAGATCTCCCAACACCATTTGTTGAAGAGGCTATTTTTACTGCATTTTATGCTTCTGCCCGCTTTGTCAAGTATTAATTGACCATAGAGACATGGTTTTATTTCTGGGCTCTCTAATCTGTTCCATTGATCTATATGTCTTTTCTTATGCCAGTACCAGACTGTTTTGATTACAGTGGCCTTTTAATATAATTTGATAACAGGTATTGTGATCCCTCCTTCTCTCTTCTCTTTTCTCAAAATTGCTGAGGTTTTGGGGGAGGGGGCTTGTTTATGGTTCCATATAAATTTTTGAAATATTTGCTCTAAGTTTATGAATATTTCATTGGCATTTTAATATGGATTACATTGAATCTATACATTGCTTTGGGTAGTATGGACATTATAATGATGTTAATTCTTCCATTCCATGAACACAGTATATGCTTCCATTTACTTGTGTCTTCCTTAATTTCTTCCTTCAGTGTTCTGTAGTTTTCTGAGTACAGGTCTTTTACCTCCTTGGTTAAGTTTATTCCTAGATACTTTATTTTTCTTGTTGCTATATTTAATGGGATTTTTAAACCTAAAATTGTGTGCTTAAAACAGGAGCAATTAACTCTTTAATCCTCTTCTTAATGATATTTCTGGATATTTTTTCAGAGATCTCTAGTCACTCATAGGAGCTGGCTTCTTGCTGTGAAGCCAATAAGCATTGATCTTGTCAGGATAGTACACCAGACCCAACAGTGAGGGAGCTGGACCATCATAGTTGCCCTGAAATAGGAATCATAGCTCTATCATTATTATTTTAGGATAACTAACTTACTTAAAACACACTGTTTTAATCACAAATTATATTTTGAATTTACTTTGAGAATCCCCATTGGACTCTTCTTCACTTTCACATTGTCCAAGCCATTTCTATTTCTTTTCTTTCCCATTGTCATCACCTTGCAACCTCACATAAAACTGTTGACTAAGCTGTCAATATGCTCCAGAGTGGTGGTCCCAACATATGAAGTAGTATAGTTGCAAACAAAACACAAGAAAAACATCACACACAAAAATTCAAAGCCACAACTTTAATAACTTTTTATTTTGCCTAGTATATTAAAAGTAAAAATAGTTACTACCTACTATTATTTCCTACTGAGGATATGCATCCTTTGAAAGATTAGGAAAAACATAATCTCATGCTTTAAATTTTTAACATGAAAAATTCACCACATAACTTTTTTCCCCTTAGTTCTTTAATTTTCCCACAAGAGAAAAAAGCTGATTAGTATTTGGGAACTACTGCTTTAGATAATGTGAATACTTGTTTCTTCTCTTCTTCTAGTATAATGTCACCCATTGTTGTGACTAGACATCAGCTGGCATATCACAGTCCCTCTTCTTCTGCATGGTCTATCCTCTTACAGGTTGACTTTCTGTTGAGCGTGTCTGCTGAGTATACCTACAGTGACTGACTGCAGGACAGTTTTGTCTCACCCCAGGCAATGCCCTACTTCCTTCACTCACCCATAAAATGTGGAGAAGCCTGCTGCGTTGCTCATAAGTAACAACACAGAATTTGACAGCCTAGAACTCAATAACTCTAGGCGTTTTCTTGATTTATGCAGGTGTGTTGTGTAACCAGTAATCTCATATAGCTCAAAGACCTGGTGAGTTGAAGTATCTACATCCTTCACATGTGCTTTTCATCCACATAAATCAAAGTTTCAACACTATCCACAGAATATCCAGTCTTCCCACACTTTGAAGCATAACCTCTGGGAATCTAGAGCGAAGGTTTTCCTTAACCCCCATTGGGAAGAAGACAGTGTGAAAGGAGAAGAGTTGGCCTTCACAACAGAAGCATTCACTCCTGCTGGGTGTTGGATACTATATTGGGGAAACTACAAATAGGTTTCCAGCTGTAAGGTGCTCCTGGAGAAAGCACACTGGCCATACTCAGAGGGAGTGTTGACTTTAGTGTTACTCTCAAAGTAAAGTGATCCCACTGTTAGCTATTTTCCTAAAAGAGAGATGTTGGTTCTAAACAGCACACAATATCAGCAATGTGAGAAGACAGAGTAGGTAGACCATAACTCTAATGTAAATAACATGGGGATTTTACATTATCAAAAGACAATCCACCATTTCTAGTTGCAGCTGCTTCATTTTCAATAGACCTTATTATTAGATTCCATTAGGCTGGGGCAGTCATACCCAAAACATATTTTGCTAGACTAGACCACTGAAGAAAGAATTCTTTGGCCAAATAAATTTGGGAAATCATCTATACAGCATTATCTCTTAAAGACTCGCAAAGCTCATTGGCACACTAAAGGGCACAGAAAACCTGCAGTAAAGAAACCTTGTATGTACTTTTAACCTAGAGTTTCCTAAAAGAGTTGGACTTCAGAACCTTTATTTCTTTTAACACTTAGTAATATTTAGTAACATCTAATGGATACCAGTGTCTTCATACTTTGGAAAATCTGGGCTAAAGACCAGATCTGCCATTCATTCCATTTGCACCTGATCTGTAGATCTTCATAGTTCTATTAGTCAGTCCACATGGTGACAACTGAGCAAAATTCCCTCCAGGTGGTATTATAAGGTTTCATTACGGTCTGAAGAGCCACTAGTTTATTGCTTTTTGGAAGCTGCAGTTTCACTCTTCTGCCAGATTAGTAGCATGTGTCATGTGGCATTTTGTATATGACATAACTCCCCTTGGACTTTGATGCCAGGAGTGTGAACTACATACTGTGGTAGCTCATGCAGCACCAACCATGATGCTTTACACATATTAGGTCTCAGAACAAATTTACTGAATTAGGGTGTAACTGACTTGAATTTTCCACCATGAACATGTCACTCCTTATCTTTGGGGCTAATTCTCGACTAAGCAATTACACAGGCTTCCTGTTGTCCATCCCATAAGAACTCATTAAAGTCAGCAGCCAATTACTGAGTGGCCATCAGGCTTTATGCTGTGTCCGCTCTGCCCTCTTCTGGATAAGCACTCTCCCTCCCATTGGCAAAAGTAGCCTGACAGTACCCTTGTTAATTTCTTCTTATTTCTTCACCCTGAATACTCTCCACGCCCTTGGAAGAACAAAAAGGGAAGAGAAGCAAATAAGAATCAAAAGAGGAAGAGTACAATAGGGTTGAAAGATATTCTAAAACAACTGTTCCCAACTCTTTAGAGAATATAGAGCTCTTTCTAACATCCAAATATTTACAGACCTTGGCATAATTGGGGATATGTTTTGAGTACCTATTAACTGAGAAAATGTGGGACAAAAAGTTATACTAAACTTAGGAACAATTTGAAGCTAGAACCTTTCAGTATGAAAACAGAAACCCAAACTTAACCTGGCTTTCACAATATGGATTTTTTTTTAATCTCATACCACAAAAGGGCTGGGGGAAAGATTTCAGAGAGATCAGCTTTGTCATCATGGACCCAACATCTTCCCATCCCACCACTCTGCATCTTTACTGTGGGTTTTGTCCGAAGACTGGCAGCAGCACAGCTGTGGCACTTCAGCTGTCACATTCAGACACACATCATAAAGGTGAGAAAGTCCATTTCTTCTCCTAGTTATCTCTTGTGGAAAGCAAATTATCCCTAGAAGCCTCCTGGAAACTTTCTCAAGTTTAATTGTTGGCCTAAATATGTATAAATAACCATTTCTATACCAATCATGAGCAAAGAGTAGGATTAACTGAAACAATTCAGGTTTACTCTTGGAGCTAAGACTGGTCAGCCTCTCACATACCTGGGGGGAGAAGATGGAATTGGGGTTCTGTCTTGAAGAAGAAGGGAGGGATATATAATAGGCAAGCAGACAATAGTGCTGTTAAAATATTTTCCACTGAAAGTTCCATAATATTCAACTAAAAGTGGTTTAAACTATTGTAGTTTACTTTTTTACATAACAGAAATATCTGAGGTAGATCATTCCAAGATTTGTTCAATGGCTCACCAATGTGAGGACTGTGCATCAGCTGCTCAGCAATTCTCTTGACTTTCTCCTCATACTTACAAGGTGGTTTCTTTTGCTCCACACACTTTATACCCACAGGACAATAGGAAGGAAAGAGAGGAGACAGAAGGAGAGAAAAGGCAGGGAAAGAAGGAAACAGGAAGGGATGACAGTTCTCTTTAAGGGTTCTCTTAGTCTAGGCATTTCTAAATAAAGAAACTGAAACAAAGTTTTGTGAACAGATAGTTGGTTGGAGAATGTAATTCCCTAATAAAGAAAAGTTTAGGATATGGGCAATGAAACAAATGGACAAAAAGCCAGTCCAGAATGCATTTTTGATGTGGCTATGACTATAGGAAACTGGTGTTCAAACTTACTGGGACTTTCTGATAAGCTTATAGAATAGATCTCATACCTGTCCACTCACAAAACAAAAGGAGAACGGGTTTATCACCTGTGACCTCCCAGTAGTCAAGGTTTGCCTCATAAGCATGAAGTTCCCCATTCCACCATGTTATGCTTGAATGAGGGAAGAGACGAGATTTCCTTGGATTTCTAAGGCTGCGGAGTCAGAGAAGTCCCAGAGCAGGAAGTGCAAACTACACTGCCCGGGCTCAGGTGTGGCCCCATCAGACTGCACCTGCACTTGCAGGCACTGGCTCCCAGCAGTGTAGGGGATTCTGACATGGTACATCAGAGGTATCCTATGCAGGTTCTCTTTACATGAGGGAGGAAAGTCATTCCTTGAAATCCTCAGCAGATACCCTCTGTGTGATGTCTCATGGTTTCATTATTCATGACTGGGTGGCACGCTTATCCATAAATATAAAGGAAGCTATGAGTGACTGTAATTGCTATTTTTAGCCTCTAGAACAGGGGTGCCAAACTCATTTTCACCGGGGCCCACATCAGCCTCATGGTTGCCTTCAAAGGGCCAAATGTAATCTTAGGACTGTATAAATGAAACCACTCCTTAACTAGGGGCAAGGAGCACAGCGCTGCCACTGGGTAAAAACAAGGTGCCAGGCCGGATAAAAGAAAGTGGAGGGCCAGTTTCAACCCATGGGCCTTGTGTTTGCCACCTGTGCTTTATAATAAAAGGTGGGCTTTGTCAGCAAGACACAAGATGGAAGGATATGTATTTCTTGATTCACATAAGGTAATCTTATGAACTCATCAATACCCTGTGCACAAAAAAAAAAAAAGAGAGAGAGGAGAAAAACAACAACAAAAAAGAAAGTCAAGATAATACAGCAGAGTCACCAGGTTGTCCCCCAGCATCCTCTCTTCTTCATAGTAACAGAATATTTGAGACAGCACATGTCTGCCCAAAACAAAGACTGCAGTTTCCAGCCTCCTTGACAGCCATGTTGTTCTTGTGACTCCGGTTGGACAATGAAACGGAGCAGATGTAATGTATGTAACTTCAGGGTGAGAGTGAAAGGCCATTTGAAGCCATGGTGAGGAAGAGGAATAACGGAGAAGTGATAGCACTTTATTCTGCTCTTATTTTGTTCCTAGCCAGGTTTGTTGCTTAGATGGTATTTCATTTTAGATCCTCACGTCAACCTGTGGGAAGACATTACCTCTGTTTTATCATTTAGGAACTGAAGCTCAAATAAACATTTGAAATTTTCTTTAAAGACAGAGGGATCATATAAGAGAGGCAAGGTTATTTCCTATAGTAACTGTCCCTGTGTTTCAGCATATTGCCTTCTCCCCTCCTCTCTCACAGGTGTCCTGAAGGTCTTTTCCTCTTCCCCATCCACTCCCTTAGTTGTGAGGGTCATTCACTTAGGAAGCAACTAACAAAGACCTAGTGCCTCAAAGCAAGGCAGAGGATTTGGGTACTTATTTGCCCCGGGAGGTTTTCCTACTACCAGAATCAAAGTTAGACCCAGTGGGAGAAAGGGGAGGAAAAGGAAACATAGGCAACTAAAACAAATGGGAAGGAAGGGGAAGTTCAGTCCTACTAGAAGGGGAATTGGTAGAGTCTTTGCACCTGGACAACCAGGGAGCTGAGAGCAAGATGAATCATGCTCAGTGTCACTAACCTGAGGACAGTGCCAGGTCCTCCATGTCCCAACTGACCCCACCACCTACATAAAATCAGCCATCTAGCAGTCCTAACCCCAGTGGGGTGGCAGATAGACAGAAGGGAAAGGCTCTGTCTAACCAAAGGGGGTCTGGAAAAAAATAATCGAATATTTTCTGATGAGCCAGGAAAGCAGTGGACACCTCACCCAAGTTATCAACGGCCTCTTAGTACGGGCATGACACGAGGTGTGTTAAGTTTGGTTTTAAAATAGAAAGTTGGTTATTGTGTACACTAATTGGAAGCAAAGGAAGCACTTGTCACTCCAGGCATGAAGTGACAAAAGCTAAAGATGAGAAAAGAAAAGGTGGGATGAAATGGAAGGTATTAAGAAGAAAGATTAAACAAGGATTAGTGGTTGGCAACATATGAAAGAAGAAGGATAAAGAAGAGTCCATGACCCCAATATTCCCAGCCCTGATGAATAATGCTACTACAGACAGAAATAAACAAGTAAGAAGAATGGGGGGTTAGCATGGAAGGAAAAATCTATACCTTCTGCTTCAGACAGAAGGAATCAGAAGTAATATTTAGACACCCACATGATAATGCTCACTAAGCACAGAAGCAGAACTAGAACTTGGTGAAAAGATCAGAATAGAAGACAGGTCTGAGTCTGTTGAGCTATTAGATACAAGACCTTGCAGTGTCCTGGGTACAAGATTAACCAGACTGCTTTTGGCTAGGAGCTCATCTGAACTCAGCTAATATGTTTTTAGCACATGACTGGGCTCTCACATAGAGAAAGTGGAAAGGAAGGAAGCAAAGGGCTGAGACCAGAACCTTTTGGACAGAAAAGTTCAGAGGATGGACAGTAGTGCTAAGTGCTACAAACGGTGAAGAGAAAGCAAGACTGAGCAAAGGTTATACATTTGCAATTAGGAGAGCCAAGCTGCCTTTGCTAGTTCACTTTTGGTAATTTGTGGGATTGGGGAACAGAAGGGAGGGTATTAAGGATCAGAGGTGCAGGAGAGACATGGAACCAAAGGCATGAACTTTCCACTCTTGAAATCTGGGGCAGTACCTACTATTCTGAGAACATTACAGGGAAAAACTCAGCATGATTCACTCCTATTTCTCCTGGAATGCAAAAGCAAGGAAGTTTTTGTGAAGGGAAGGGGGACCACAGGGTGCTACATTGAGGGAGCAGCACAGTTGGCTTGTCTTTTGTCCCAGGACAAGAGAAACTAGAGTCCATCATTAAGCAGAAAGGATGATGTTTTTGCCGAAGCCCTGTTAATATAAAGGGCCCAGGCCCTAGAGCAGGAAGGGGAGAGAGGAATGATGCAGTGGCAGAGGGAACTTTGGAGGAAAAAAAGGGTATCATTTCCTCTGATACTGGGAGGGAGGGAAAGACAGGAAAGAGTTTGAGCATGAAGAGATGCTAAGAGAGACCTCACGGGAGACACGGCGAAAGTCTGATGGATCTTTAGTGCATCCCCTCTGGAGGGAGTATGGTCAGAACAATGGATGAATAGAGGGGCGCCCAAGCAGCCACACAGCTGCAATTTTGCCAGGACTGGCAAAATATTCGTAAGACTCAGGATAGGACCTGAGAAGCTATAATGTGTGTGGAGAGGGGTCTCCAATCCCACTGGAGCCACATCATGTCTTCCAGCAGCTGTAAAGTAGAAAGTACCTACTGTTTTAAGATTACTATAGGGAGAAACTCAGCCCAATTATTTCTCTTCCTCCTGGATTACAAAACTGAGAGGTTATTTTTATGGTGAGCAGATGCCAACCCAAATAAACTGATCAGTAAAAATAATCATAATTTTTCTACATTAAAGTATATGAATAGAGAGTACAACTGAACAGAAAATCCATAAAAACAAGATTCAGATGTGCATATCAAGAGCTTCAACCTCTCCATGTAAAAGCTTAGCCATGGTTGTATAAATTTAGCTGAGTCCAATTCTAGACAAAACCTGAGATGGTGAAGAAGGGAGGCTTTGTAATCACATAGGGAACTTTTGACTACACCAACCAGAAAACTAACCAGGAAGGACTTACAGAATAAGGAAAATGAATTCTCTCACATATGAAGAAGTTTCAAAGCTGAGTTCCAAAGCTGATTATTCAGTAACTAGACAAAGTCATCCATGGACTAGATTCTAACCCTTTTACCATGCCCTGTCCTCATCTTCTTGGCATGTTCTCCTCACTCATCCTTTCAAGTTCCCAAGGAGGCCACCCTATGTCCAATGGTGAAGTGGTTACATGCAGACAATAACATCTCAATACAGGAAAACTAGGGACCATTTCCTTCTGTGCAATTCTTCTGAAGAACAAGGAAAACTTTTCCCAGAACCCCACCCTAGAGCAGACTTCCATTCATTGGCCAGACTGGGTCACATGCCCACCTTTAAACCAATCACTGGCAAGCAGATGGAGAGTCCATGATAGGTTTAATCAAACAATCCCTGGGTACTGGATATTGAAAAAAAATCAAGGTCTGATTAGCAAGAAAGAATAGAGAAAAGGACTGTTAGCTGGGTGGTCTGCATTGCCTATCAGGCAGAGAACCAAATAGGATGGTTCACAACTGTGGAGGGGAGTTTGTGTCGTCAGCCAAGGCCACAGAATATCTTCAAGGTATCTGACCTAATTACTCAGCTAAAGTCCATTCACATGGCCAGTAAATAAGCCCTATCTTCAGACGCTTTAAAACAAGCATTTCAGTGAGGCAGCCTGATAGAATAGATCAGACAGATCTATATACCAGTCCTAGCCCCATGACATGAATTTACATAAGTGACCCTTGCCACACCATTCCAAGGTAGCTTTTTTCTCTCAAAACCTGTGTCTACTGTGGAGATTAGTAAACAAAAAATCTCAGTGTGTAATAATCACTGTGAAATATGAGGATTGAGATTATCTTTTAAATGATAATCCAAGAATTATAAATGGGCTGCCCTAATTTATAGTGAAGACTAATCACTGCTAAAATTATCCTACTGAATGTAGCTGTTGAACATAGGTTGATAAGGGGATCAGTCCACTCTAGCATAATAAGTACAAACTTAAAAATATTTTTACTTTTAGCAAAGAACTACTGCAAGATATATTTGGCTAAAACCATAATAATAGGTCAAAATAAGTACTCATCAGCAAACTGGACATTCTGCTTTCTGATATAAGTAAGAATTTAGGGAATTTATTGAAATAAATGTGGCATTAGCAGAGCCATTGCAAATGCTTACCCAGAATAAAGAGGGACAGTCAGTAAGCACAGGGTAACTTCCAAATTCTTCACATTTCCATCCATCTACATAACACTCTCATACTGAACTTTATGAAGTCCCATTTTTAATCTCACACCTCATCTCCAAAACATGCTGGTTTGGTTGCCCATCTAATAGATTGCCAGCCCCACATTCTGGCATCAAATGCCGTCAATATCTGGTTCACCTTACCTTTCACCTTTTCCCAGTTCACAACGAGTCCATCATCCTATCTCTGTACCTGCCCCAATGCACACTCCTCCCAACTGGAACTGCCTCCTTTCCTCCCCTCAACCTATAAAATCCTTCCCATCCTTTGGTAAAGTAAAAGAGTCAAGCACCCTGCTCAAATAACCTTCTATTAAGATCTAGCCCTCAACTATCTATGCTGTCCTCTGCTGCTTCATACCATACTTAAGTTCCATCCAAGTTCACACTGGGTCATACTAAGGGGAATTGAGATAGCAAGATAAGGGCTCTTGAGTCAGAGTATTCCTGAGTTCAAATCCTGGATCCAGCAATTAGTAGCTCTTTGACCTAAGGCAGTTTTATCTATGTTCGGGAGGTCCTCAATTTCCTTATCTTCAAAATGGGGATAACAACAGATTTCTCCACCTAGTCTTATTGAGTATCAAGTAAAATAATACACATAAAGAGTTTTTGCACAGTACATGGTACATGATATAGGAAAAGAGAATTTCAATAATTGTTGGTTGACCACCTGTTACAATTGACCACTCTCAAATTACTTTCTGAATCTGTGTCTTGCCTCACTGCTCTGACTGAAATTCCTATGGACAATGACCTGGAAGAATCTCCTCTGCCCAATTCTTACATCAGGTCTTCTTGGACCCTCAAGACCTAGGCTGAGGCCTAGGTCATAACTAAACTTTCCCTCTAGCAACTAACACACACAAGAACCAGAGATGCCAGTTCTGCCAGAGCCCTAGGTCAAGGTTGTTCCAGATATAACTGTTCCCTTGTATGTTTTTAGGGAAAGTTCTAATAAGAGTAAAGAAGCATGTGCTACTAATACTTCCCAGAGAACAGGACTGCCACATGGAAGCATGAGGGCACTGGCGTCTGGAAGGCAGGGGAGAAAGAATGCCAAGGGTAAGACAGACAGGAGCTCAGATAGTTAAAGGTATGGGGACAAAGCCCAAAAGAGGAGCAAAAGTGAGGACAAGTTATTCCTGAAACTCAAAATCATGAAAGATGAAACCTGTGGGGGAAGACAGAACATAAAAACCAAAGCTCCAATACAAGAGAAGTGAAGGGAATGTTCTGGGTGAAGATTAAGGGAGAGGGAGACCTCAGGCACCAGGCAGAGAAGCAACCATTCCATATTGGAGCAGTAAGACTTAAAGAGGCTCATGTTGAAGACTCCCATTGTATGCCATCTCTTCAACCTGATAAAAATACTGGAAGTTACACTGTAGCAAAACATGGGTGAACAAGAGAGGGGAAGATATGAGAAACAGAAAGCAACCCAGGAGGAAAGGACCTCCAGAAAGGATGTCTCCAAGCAAGAAATGAGAATGGTAGACTACCTGACCCTTGTGTGAAATTATGGGAGGTTATGGGAAGATTGAGGAGAATCAGTGACAGTTATAAAGCAAACCAAGTAAGTAGGAAACAGGACAATTAATAGGAAATAAGAAATGGAGACAGTCATAATGCACTACATGCTCAACTGTGAATATTTGCATAGGCATAATAATGTAAACACTGCTAATTTAAGTAAAAATAAACTAAAATAGAACTACATTGGAACAGTGGAAGATGGAAAACAGAGGAGGTGAGGGTGGGGTCAGAGTATTAACTCCTCACCTATTGAACCAATAATACATAACAGTCGGCATATTCTTTAGAAGTGTAGAGCTGTGAAGAGATTCTGGAAGAATGGAAAATTATTGTATCTGGAGAGAAGCTTTTTGGGGTATACTGAAGAGCAGGAGTGTACTAGAGCAGGAGACTTACTAGGCTTTAGTACTGACTTTTTTAAAGATACAAATGTACTATTTCAGTAAAATAAAATTTCAATAACAAAAAAAAGAAAAGGTTAAATTGATCAGCATGTTTGAAGTCAATGCACTGGCTCCTCATCAGCTGACTGCTAATTAATGTGTTACTTACAGTTCTTTTCCTTTCTCTGTTTTTTTAATTTTTTTTTTACTCTTTTTCTTACAGTTCTTTTTCTTTCTGGGTGGGGGGAGGTATCTGTTTCTGTTTTTATCGTTTGGCCTCCAATCCATTTTCTTAGTTTGGATTGTTTAAAATTTGTTTTGGTTTTTAGCTTCCACATATATGGTACTTGTCTTTCTCTGTCGACTTAGTGTAATGTCCTCAGAATCCATCAAGGTTGTCACAGATGGCAAGATTTTATTCATTTTTATGGCTGAATAATATTCCATTTTGTATATGATTACACACACACATACACACACCACAATTTCTTCACCCACACATCCATCTATGCACACTTAGCTTGTTTCCATAACTTGGCTATTGTAAACAATGCTGCAATGAACATGGAGGTGTATACATACATCATTTCAAGTTAGTGTTTTCATTTTCTATGGATTAATACCCAGAATTAGAGTTGCTGGGTTATATGGTAGTTGTATTTTGAATTTTCTTGTATTTTCCATAGTGTTGCACTAATTTACATTCCCACCAAAAGTATGAAGGCTATCTTTTTCTCCACATCCTGCCAACACTTATTTCTTGTGTTTTTGACAATAGCCATTCCAATAGGTATAAGATGATATTTCACTGTGGTTTGATTTGCATTTCCCTGACAATGATGTTCAGCATCTTTTCATGTACTCTTGGCCTTTTGTATATCTTCTTAGGAAAAATGTTTATTCAGATCTTCTGCCTGTTTTTTAATCAGATTGGTCGTTTCATTTATTTTGCTGTTAAGTTGTATGAGTTCTGATATATACAAGGGGGACTCCAAAGAACCTGAAACTATCTTCTGGAGGGTGGGCCCCTTGTAATACAGGTTTCCACCACTAGGGGAGTGTTCTAGGAACCCATCTGTATCAGTGTACCAGCTGGTGTTATTGTGAGAGACTGTGAATTTTTTTGAAGGTTCTTTCAACATGTTTGCCCATTTCATGATGGGGAATTTATGACCCTATGTGCCCACACAGCACTGAGTGTTCAGCAGTTTTTGACCCAAAATGGCATGACCCCCATGCCACACACTACCTATTCACCTAAGCTCACCCCAAGCAATATTTTTTCTTTCCCCAGCTGAAAAAAGTCCTCAAAGGGAAACATTTTGCTGATATGGAAAGGTGAAACAAAAAATGTCAGAAGCGTGAAAAGGCATCAAAATCAATAACTTCAAAAACATGAGGTACTGGACCTTCCATTCAAGATGGAGGCATAGGTAACCAAGGCTCACCACCTTGCACAACCACAGCAAAAATTGCAAAAATTATACCTAAACTACAAAATGACTATCACCCAGAATCGTCAGAAAATTAAGCTGTATGGAAATCTGACAATCAAGGAATTAAAGAGAAGTCACATTCATCCAGACAGGTTGGAGGAGCAAAGGCACACGGAGACGCATGGAGACATGGAGAAGTAGTGTGGAAGAGCAGTACCACACCCATGTGTGGTGGATAAAAATTGGGAGGGTTACCTTGGGAGTGAGGGATCACAGCTCCACACCAGACCACCCAGCCCAGGGTTCCAGTGCCACGAAGATAAGTCCCCATAACCTCTCTGTAAAAACCAGTGGGGATTGGGGCAACAGAAGAAACTGCCAGATTTTCAGGCATCTCCTCTTAAAGTGCCCACAACTTAGGACTTACTTCCTCTTGGCTCTAGCATCGGAGCAGCAGCTGAAAGGGCACCAGTGGCATGCATATAGGGGGAAACTCAAGTGTCTGGCATCAGGGAGAGTGCTGGGGAACACAGCATCCTCCCATACAAAACTCCAGAGGCAAGGTAGTGGCATTGTCCCCTTTCTGAGCCCCCCCCACACACACACAGAGACACAGAGCAGTGACACCATATTGGGTACTCCATCAACCTGGTTCATGTGGGTTGTTCTGCCCTGACACTTACCTAAGGTTCTGCCGTATCCAACTTACAGGCACACTTTTCTACTATAGGCCACACTACTAAGACAGGAAGTCAAAGCAGCTCTACCTAATACATGGAAACAAACACAGGGAGGCCGCCAAAATGAGCAGACAAAGAAATATGGCCCAAATAAAAGAACAACACTCTAGAAAAACAACAAAACAAAATGGAGATATACAATCTATCAGATGCAGAGTTCAGAACACTCATTGTTAGGATATTCAAGGAACTCATTAGGTACCTCAACAGCATAAAAAAGACCCAGCCAGAAATGAAGTTTACACTAAGTGAAATAAAGAAAAATTTACAGTGAAGTGGATTAAGCTGAGAATCAAATCAATGATTTGGAGTATAAGAAAGAAAAAAAAAACATTTAATCAGAACAGCAAGAAGAAAAAAGAATCCAATAAAGCAAACATAGGTTAAGAAACCTCTGCGATAACTTCAAATGTCCCAACATTCAAACCATAGGAGTGCCAGAAGGAGAAAAGAAAGGGCAAGAAATTGAAAACTTACTTGAAAAAACAATGAAAGAAAACTTCCCTAATTAGGTGAAGGAAATAGACATACAGGTCCAGGAAGCACAGAGTCCTGAACAGGATGGATACACAAACAGTACCACACCAAGATACATCATAATTAAAATGCCAAAGATTAGCCCTGGCTTGTGTGGCTCAGTTGATTGAGTGCTGGCCTGAAAACCAAAGGGTCACCTGTTCAATTCCCAGTCAGGGCACATGCCTAGGTTGTGGCCCAGGTCCCCAGTAGGGGGCATGTGAGAGGCAACCATACATTGATGTTTCTCTTCTTCTCTTTCTCTGTCCCTTCCCCTGTCTTTGAAAATAAATAAATAAATAATTTAAAAATAATTTTAAAATGTCAAAGATTAAAAATAAAGAGAGAATCTTAAAATCAGCAAGAGAAAAACAGATTGTTACCTATAAATGAGTTCCTATAAGACTGTCAGCTGATTTCTCAAAAGAAACTTAGCAAGCAAGAAGGGACTGGCAAGAAGTACTCAAACTGATGAAAAGCAGGGACCTACAACCTAGATTACTCTACCCAGCAAAGTTATCATTTAGGGTGGAAGGGCAGAAAAAGTGCTTCCCAGACAAGGTAAAGCTAAAGGAGTTTATCATCACCAATCCATTATGATATGTAATGTTAAAGGGATTTATTTAAGAAAAAGAAGATCAAAACTATGAACATTAAAATGGCAATAATTCACAACTATCAACAATTGAATCTAAAAACAAACTAAGCAAACCAGCAGAACGGAAATGGAATTGCAGATATGGATATCATTTGGAGGGTTGTAAGTAAGGAGGGGAAAGGGGGAGAATGGGAGAGAATGAGGGGAAAGGTGCCAGGATTAAGTACAAATTGGCAGATACAGAATAGACAGGGGGATGTTAAGGACAGTATAGGAAATGGAGAAGCCAAAGAACTTACGTGCAGGATCCATGGACATGAACTAAGGAGGGGGGATTGCCAGAAGGAATGGTGGATACCAGGTGGAGGGAACAAAAGGGGGAAAACTTGGGACAACTGTAATAGCATAACCAATAAAATAGATTTTTAAAAAAACTTTTGAGCAGTCAAAAAAATCTTGAATCATCAAACAGAGATGGCATTTTGAAGGTGACTGAAGTTTAAACATGCAAAAATAAATGCACAATTTTTATAAATTAATTACAGGGTTTTGGGGGTCCTCCCCCTTGTTACCAGTCCTTTATCAGGCACATGATTTGCAAATATTTTCTCCCATTTGGTGGATTTTCATTTTGTTGATGGTTTCTTTTGCTGTATAGAAGCTTTTTAGTATAATGTTGTACCATTTATTTATTTTTGCTTTTGTTGCTTTTGCTTTTGCTGTCAGAGTCAAAATATTATCACCAAGCCCTATGGAAAGGAGTTTATCATCTATGTTTTCTTCTGAGAGTTTTATGGTTTTAGATCTTACATTCAAATCTTTAATCCATTTTGAGTTAATTTTTGTGTATCATACAAGATAGTGGTTGAGTTTTGTTCCTTTTTGTGTGGATATCCAGTTTACCCAGCAATACTTATTGAAGAGATTGTTCTTTCTCCATTATCACATTTTACATAACTGTAGATATCAGGACTAGCTAAAGAGCAGACAGAGGGTAAGGTGGTGTCATTTCAGAAGAGCTGCCAGGGGCTCCCCACCCCATCGTATTGGCAACACTGTCTGTAACTTCCCTTCCTGGTCACACTGACCTGGGTCTTCAGTACTAGTCCTTTTTTTAAATACAGCTTCTCAAGTCCTTTTTTCACACCCTGGTAATCAGTGAGCACCCTGGCTAGGATTCAACTACAGAATTTAATAGGATACAGTTTGGGGATGAGAATGGTGAGGGACAGGATGGTGTTAAAGACACTGGAAAAAGTCAAGAGCCAGCCCCAGCAGGGCCAAATGTGTGCTAGCTGAGGGAAGCAGTAGAAATTAGGACAAAATGGGGTTCTTTGCACAAGTCTGCCAGCAGTCAGCCAGCTGTGATTGTGTCTCGGAGAAATAGCATCAGTGAGGATAACTTAAGAGTCATGAAGTTTTGCTGCCTACAAAGCTCATTCCCTCTACTATCCAGTTGTCGCCTATGGTAAGAAGACCCCAGTGTGCCGCCAATGATCCCTCCTTCCTGTATTCGCACTTTTGCTTAGTCTCCTCCCACACTATACCAGCCTTCTGTCTGAGTCCCTCTCAGATCACTTGCACAAAAGGAACCAAGCTACCATATTGTGAGCAGTTTTCAGGGAAAGACCCCTGTGGGGAGAAACTAAAGGCCTCTTGCCCACAGCTACATGAGTGAGTCTAGAAGCAGATCTTCCCACTCAGTCAAGCCTGCAAATGACTGCAGCCAGACAACATCTTGATTACCTTCTCATAAGAGTCCCTGAGTCAGGACCAACCAGTACAGCTCCTCCTGAATTCTTGATCCTCAGAAGGCACATGAGATCATAAGAGTTTGTCATTTTAAGTCACTAAGCTTTGGGTAAGTTTGTTACCCTGGCGGCCATGATGAGTCACATAATTTGCCCAATGTCTCACAGTAATTAGAAGCCTTAGGTCTTGAATTCTACTTTTATAGCTCTTTCTACTTAACCACCAACTCGCTCAACAAATATTTCAATGACTTTCATGTTAAATAAAATGTCAAGGGTTGTTGGGCTTTACAACCCATAAAAATGATGCTTTAAAAGAAACACCAGGTAGATGAAAATAAGCATTGAATGAAGCACCTTTTGCAACTGCTGAGTGCCCTAATATTTCTTGCTATTTAGGTTGCAGGCAGAGGCAGGTGCCACAAAAAAAGAGGAAGTGTTATTCTGATCCTTGATTGGGGCTTCTTGCCAGAGTTTGGTCTTATCCTCTGCAGTGCATAATTTGTGATAAAATTGGCAAGAGAATGTATGCTCCAATAACTTGGCCGATTGCATTAGCAAACACAGAGCCTTAAAGAGTATTATTTATGATAAAAGCTGACCAAGGATTCTTACATTAGAAGAATGGGGGTGGGAGAACCCTAATATATGTGGAAAACCTGAATACAATAAAACCCAAGGCACAGGCATTCAATGCTGACATTCTTTTGGCTTTTATTCTTGGAAACAAAATATGTCTTTCCTGTTCTTACAACCACTGAGGGTTTTTTTTTTTTTTTAAGCCTAAGAAACCTCACTTGCTTATAAACAAATCCTATATTTCTAAAGTGGAGATATTCGAAATAGCTAAACGTGGACTCAGTTTTTCCAGATAGGGCCAACTTAGAGGCCTGGGTCCCTTCACAGGGAAGCAGGAGAACTCCACTTAGTGGGAAGTGGGAAGAACAAGCAGGGACCCGCTGGGCTGCTAATATCTACTGAATATCGGTGGACATTTTCAGAGTCATGAACTGCTATGAATGACTATCTCTTCTTTTATTCCTCAGCTTCCTAAAGGTAAAGGAGTGAGATGAGCCCAAAGCACTCAATAGCTGACCCCAGAGCCAATCAAAATCTGTTCAGTTATAAAGTTTCTTGCCTATAACTGAAGGAGAGAGTCCTCCACAAGTAAAGTGTCTGAAAACTAATATGTATGTATTTGTGCATGGTTGCTGGGAGTATTGTTAAATAATTCTGGTGTGTTTCATTCCACTGACTTTTCAGTGCATGTGAATAAAACAAACCAATGAAATCTACAAGACTGAGTCATCTGAGCTTTTTCAAACTCACCCAACTTTTTCCTTTTACTCTCCCCAAGGTCATGGCCATGTTTCAGCCACAGAGGGTCCCCTTAGCCTCTTCTCCAGGTGGTGACATTTCCTGCTTCTCCTGCTTTACTCCCCTACCCTTCCTCTGTAAGGCTGGCTTTTTGCTGTATTCAGATCCCTGACCACCCAGTATAAAGTAAACACACTTCTTACCTCAGCCCCTGTCTCATCCTGACTCACTGTTGACTGCTTATCACTATTAGAAATTAACTCCTTATTTATGTAATGAAAGCCTAATATAACCTGACCATTTATTGAGTAGTTTCATATGCCAAGCACTGTTCTAAGGGCTTTCTTCATAGTAACTCATTTAGTCCTGATAATAATCCATTATGCCCATTACAGACAAGGAAACCAGCACACGGACAAGTTAAATACCTGAGCCGATGCAGCTACTTAGTGGTTGAGCCAGGAATGATCACAGAAATTTGTTCATTTGTTTGTGTCTGTCCTCCCATTAAGCTGTAAGCATCAAGGAAGAAGGACCTTTGCAGGTTTTGTTCACTGCTGTATGCCAGCACCCAGCTGGCACATAGTAGGTACTCAGCATATAGCTGTTCTAATTGGTGAATATGAAGTTTTCAAAGCCCTGCCCCTGCTTCATCCTTTCTATTTTCCGGGAGATGTGTGTAATGTTATGCAGTCATCTATTAACTTTTACCATGTTGGTGATCACGTGATCTCTGCTACAAAGAGACTCCTGCTACTCAAGTTAAGTATCAAAAAGTCTCCTTAGGTGGGTGCGCTCCTGGTGTTGAGACAGAAGTGTCCTTCAGCCTAGCCAAGAGCTCTGCTAGCTCTGAGTAGACAAAGCACTATGCTGCAGGCTCTCCAGGCATTTGTCCTGGGGTGAGAGTTTGTTCTGTTTCTCAGTTTCTTGCTGGAAAACGTGTCCTCCTGTGCGATCTGTACAGGGACCATATAGAGTTTTACAAAATTTCAACACTCTCCTAGTGGGTTGGGCTGGGTTCTGGAAGGAAGACCCTCAAACATTTGCCAGGATATCTTAATAGGACCAGAGCCCTGGATCCTTTCGGACACTCTCAAGAGAAGGGATACATGAGGTCTCTGATTTTGAAAATAGACAAAAAAAAAAAAAAACCAGGGAAAAAGAAAAAAGTAGGGTAGCTAAATATTAAAATACTCTCACTAATAAGAAAATGAAAAGTTCACAATTTAACCAAGTGTGTTATTTCCCAAGGGCATTCTATCACTCAATGTTGTCTTCTGGATTATTGTAAACGTTCAAAGGTGGGCGGGATTACCGCTCCTGTAGCTGAACATCCAGGAGCCTCCAGCTCACACTCCCAGCGGAGAGCTGAAACCAGGGCTGCGCGCATAGACTTCCCCAAACCGGCATCTGGAACTTCCCTCAGGACCTCCGGAACCCCAGAGGGACCGCAGTGAGCCAGCAGCACTGGCACCCCAACACCTCGGCCCCTCAAGATGCAGGCGACTCTCTTGGTCACTTCTGAAAAACCACTGAGAGCAACCCACGTGGGAAAGTCCCCTCTCCTCCAACCCCAACCCCTAACCCTGTTCTCCAAGCCTTAGTATGCTCACCTTCCTCTACTCGCTCACTCGGCTGTCGCTCACTCCTAGAGGCCTGGGGTCAGAGCCTTCTGTCCACTAGAAAGGAGCGGGTGGTGGCTGGAAGGAGGGCAGAGCGTTCAGGCCAGGCAGGTGGTACAGGCCCGGGAGCCCGAAGACTTCTGCGCTTGGCTTTACCAGGCTGCTGTGTCTGGGGTCCAGTCCCGGTAGGAAAAGTTTAAGCCTGAGCAAAAGGAAACCACGGAGCATGTTCCCTGAGCTCAAAGTTGTGCGCACTCAATGAATAACACGCAGCCACCGCCTTCGAGGAGCTCGAAGTCTGATGGACTGCATGGGCTGCGACAGGGCTGCACACGAGGTTGGGGAAGAGGACATGAAAAGGAAAGGGTGTGTGAGTGAGAACATAGAAGGTGTCTTAGTCCAGTCCGGAAATCAGAGAAGACTCCACAGGGGAGGTGAAGCCTATTATAGAGACCTGAGGTACGAACAGGAGTTTCGCGGAAGGAGAGGGGAAAGTCTCCCTACAAAGGCTCAGAGACGGAAGGGAAGAACATCTTGGATCTTACTGGGGCCCCGGGCAGAGTGGGTGGTGTGAGTAGATAGGGTGGCGACCTCTCCTTCACTTCTGCAGGAACCGCGTGGATTCGCAGTCAGAATGCCTGTAGCTCAGGCGTCCGGATATTAGGCGCAAGCGAGCACGTTTCAAGTCTTGAGTGACTGCTTTGTGCCAAGATGCGCACTGAGGCTATCCGCCTAAGCTCTAGGCAAACGCAGAAGCGAAAAGGTCAAGTCTCAGGGATGTCTCTGCTCTGGACGGTGGCCTGGTGGCCAAAAACCCCAGCTTCCAGCTGTGATAGAGTAAGAGGAGCGTGCACATGACCTCTGTCCTAAAGCTTGTTCCAGCGATGACCAAAGCTGCTGCTTCTCTCCAGGGGCCTCCTCTCCAGGATTTCTGCCCTGTTGCGTAGGCCTGGCGGGGAGACAGAGCTCAGAGAGACACGCAGCACAGAAGAGGTAGAGGCATGGGCTGAAGACAGCACCAGGTCAGGCCTCGGGATCACGGGAATTCTAAGGAGTCCTGAATAAACCCACGGCCAACCAGCACTATGTAAGGGGTGTATGCAGCTGCGCTGAACGTTTAAGAGATGCCACGAAGCCAGGGCCGGCCCCGCCCGGAGTTCCCTCTCAGCGCTGCGTTCAAGTCCCAAGGCCAAGAAGGGTAGGGGAATGGTGGTGCCCGCCAGAGTCAATGCATCCTGACCCAGGCACCCTGGGGCTAGGGAACCCTGGGTGGTGCCCCCCCCCCGCAATAACTGCTACCCCGCAATTTCAAGCCTTTGGTACTAATATGCTCCAGAGTCTGGAAATAAGAACTAGGGCGGAGCGCGAGATGTTTAGAGTGAAGCCCTGGCACTGCAGTAGGAGGAGGAAGAATTAAGAAAGTGAAGGAGGACCTGCCCGAGCTGTCTCAGGGCGACCCGAATGAGTTGGCCTGGAAGCTGGGAAGAGAGAAAGGGTCTACCACCCTGTGCCAGATCCCCTGTTTGAGCAGTTTCCAAGAGGGTGGTTTGCATTAACCCAAACTTCTGTGTGTGGCTTCAGTGTCCCCTGAGGGTTCTGGTGTGAGAGTTTGGCCGATTCCCGCCGGATGCTAGACCTCTCTGCAGATTTGAGCATTTCTGTCTTTCCTTCCCAACACTATCTAGATCTCCGGTTGGAACTCGAATCTCCTGACCCCTGGACTTAGTTTGCAGAATAATTCCACTTAGGTAAGGGTTGCCTGCGAGTCTTGGGAACCCTCCCGGGACTGGGCTGAAAAGTGCTTTCACTTTCTGGTACCCCAAGTTAAATGAAACTTGCAGAGAATACAGGGATAGAGGGCAGGATGGAGGCCAGGACTCGAGCTGAGAGCAAGGCAAAGACCGCTCACCTGCTCCCGAGCCCACGCGGAGGTGGAGCGGTTGGCGCGAGGTGTGAGAGTACGCTCAAGGAGGCCAGGGTCCGACCAGGGCCCTAAGTGAATCAAGAACAGGCAAGACAATTCGCCTCCCAGTGCGGTTTATCTCCATGGCTGGTTTCGATGGCTCCAATAATCTCGTTGAGAGTTCCGCGTTTAGCTGCAACGCCAGGAAATCTGAAGTGGGGCCGTGTAAAATAGAAAAAAAATTAGGGTTTTCAATTCCTGTACACCCCGGGTCACCATTTCCCTCTGGAGTCACTTTTTGCAAATTACTTAGCCTTTCTTAACCTTAGTTTCCTAATCTGTAAAATGGGCATAGCGTCCACCTCAGTGAAGAGCGGCTCTAAGGGTGAGAAATGCCACGCGTCTGTCTAATCATAGGAAGGAGAAGGAAAGTCTTCACCTCAAACTTGACACACTATATGCTAAAGAAAGACACTGTCTCCCTGCTTCCTTGTTCTCTGCCTGTTTCTCCCCCATCCCCAGCCCCTCCAAGCGCTCGGAGCGGTGCTCGCTTCTGGTCGGTCTTCCCGAGAGAGGCTGGTGCAAAAGCCAATAAGCCTGGAACACACGCAGGTCCTGCTGGACCTGGGACAATGGTTTCCATTTAATAAATATTTCCCCCAAGGGCATTTCACATCGGGCAGGCAATTATTCAAAGGAAACAGGCGTGCAGGTCTGCTCTGCGGGTTATTTCGTCCTTTTACCTGAAAATGCTCATCTGACACAAGAAATGAGTCTCGCTTTCTCACTGGGTGGGAAGAGGCACCGAGGGACCAACCGGCCCTGGGTGCGGATACAGACTGAGTCTCCGCTCTGAGGCCGCTGCACAAGGGGCAACTGGAAAGCCCCACGCCCTGCTATGCACCTGCTGGCCTCCAGGCTGCCTTTCATGTGTTGGGAGGTGTGGAGGAAAAGTTGGAGGTTTAAGAACACTAAATACTAATAACAGAAATAGGAATCGTGATGGAAATCTCATTCCCGCCCCCTCCAAGAAAGTGAAGAGCAGATCGCAGTGCTCTTCAATGCTCACCAACCCGGGCTGAAACCGCTGCACTGCGGGACTCGAAGCTTTCAGGCTTCGTCTGGAAAGACGCGTCGGAGCTAGCCCCGGGGCCCTGCGCTTTGCCAGAGCGCCGCGCCCCGGGGCAGGGGTGGAGGCGGCGCCTCAGGGACGTCCCGTGAGACCGCAGCCCAAGAACTGCCGAAGGTATGGCGCAAAAGTTTATTTTTCTGTTCAACCTCAGTTTGATATATTCTTTTTCTCTTCCAAAGATCTGTGACAAGGGCCGGGGAGGGGGTAAAGTGCTGTCCTGACATTTCGCGACGAGGCTGCCCTATTTATCAACATGCGTTCTCTGCTCACTCCCTTTGCTACCCCCTTCTCGGGTCTTTGTATTCTAAGCCTTAATTCTCCTTTGCAAACCGGGAAAGACAACAGACACAAAGAGTTTTATTTGTTGACAGTGCCCGAAATAACACGGAGACCAAGTCCCAAATCTTGAGCTGGCCGTTCTCTTCGCATCTCCGTCTCCCGCTCGCACCTCTCCCCGCCCCCACCAGTCGCGCTCCCTCTTGCTTTGGCAGGCGCGTTGGCCTGTGCGCCCCCCTCGCCTCCTCTGCTGCTGATTGGAGCCGAGGTTGGGGAGTCACCGCCCCACGCTTATGTCAGAGTGCGTGCTGTCCCGGCCCACCTCGCCTTTGAACTTCGCCGCTTTTGGCTCCAGTTCACCAGCCTCCCCGCATTCTCAGCCAGGTGCTGCGCTAGGCAGGGCAGCTCCGGGAAAGCCACGGGAGGGGGGAAGGAGCCACGGCCGTAGACACAGGAGAGAAGAGAAGTAGAGAAAGCAAAAGTGGAAAGGGGGAGAAGGAGGAGCTTCCTGCCCTCTCCAGCAAATTACCTGGCCACTTAATCCCAGAGACTCCGGTATTTGGGCCCCAGCGAGTGTCAGCAGCCCCCAAGGCCGGCCACCCTCTCCTCCCCCGCCCTTCCTGTCCCCACTCGCCCCTCAGGGCCTGCCTGGGTGCGAAGACTGGCATGATCAGCTGAACTTTTCCAGGTTAGCGCTTCTCTCTGGCTTCCCCTCAGCAGTGCGGAGGCGAGGGGAGCGCAGAATCCCGGCTCAGGACGGACAGACAAGCAGACAGACAGACAACCGCGTCCAGCTCGCCTGCAGAACCCCTGCACTCCCCACCCCCACCCGCCTAGCCTCCGGGACCATGTCCAAACCTTCAGACCACATCAAGCGACCCATGAACGCCTTCATGGTATGGTCCCGAGGTCAGAGGCGCAAGATGGCCCAGGAAAACCCCAAGATGCACAACTCAGAAATCAGCAAACGCCTAGGCGCCGAGTGGAAGCTTCTGTCGGAGGCAGAGAAGCGGCCGTATATCGACGAAGCCAAGAGGCTCCGCGCGCAGCACATGAAAGAGCACCCCGACTACAAGTACCGGCCGCGGCGCAAGCCCAAGAACCTGCTCAAGAAGGACAGGTATGTCTTCCCCTTGCCCTACCTGGGCGACACGGACCCGCTCAAGGCGGCCGGCCTGCCCGTGGGGGCCTCCGACGGCCTCCTGAGCGCGCCCGAGAAAGCCCGGGCCTTCTTGCCACCCGCCTCAGCGCCCTACTCCCTGCTGGACCCTGCGCAGTTTAGCTCAAGCGCCATCCAGAAGATGGGTGAAGTGCCCCACACCTTGGCCACCGGCGCGCTGCCCTACGCGTCCACCCTGGGTTACCAGAACGGCGCCTTCGGCAGCCTCGGCTGCCCCAGCCAGCACACGCACACGCACCCGTCCCCCACCAACCCGGGCTACGTGGTGCCCTGTAACTGTACCGCCTGGTCTGCCTCCACCCTGCAGCCCCCTGTCGCCTACATCCTCTTCCCGGGCATGACCAAGACTGGCATAGACCCTTATTCGTCAGCCCACGCCACGGCCATGTAACCCCGAGTTCGGCCCGCCAGACCTGGAAGGCGGCCTGGAATCCGGGTTTGTATCCGGTCCTCTGCGCCTAGCCGGGGCCTGCGGACGCCTTGGGGCCATCCCTGCCAGCTGCCCTTTACCCTACCCCAGACTCTGCCTCTCTCTTCCAATGGGGATGGTAGGAGCGTCCTAACGGACCCAAGGCGCAGACAGGTGCCAGAAACTTGGGGACATTATGACCGCTATACAGTTGCCCTTCCCCAACTGTCCCAAATCAAATCTCCAACTGTACCTTTGGACAAACAAAGCAGGCAGTTTGCTTTCTTTATGTCCCCTTCTCTCTCCTCTGATGGGCTTTGGACTCCAGAACTCTCAGATCCTGGTATTATATCTAGAATATGCATATATTTTTTTCTTTTGCTCCCTGAAGAAAAGAGTCAGCTCTGTGTTTTGCCATCAGACACAACACAACTAGGTGCCATTTGCTCTTCATGTGTGGGGAAGGCTTAAAAGTTTAAAACTACAGAAAGGGAAACATTTCTATTTAAAATCATGTTATGATAGTGTTTGCTTTTTTTAAAGATAAAAAGAACCCACATCGTTATTTACTTTGTATAAAGCAGTGCTCCTAGCGACCTAAGTTTACTTTTAGACAGAATGTCGGGTTATGAAGTCAGGAAGTAGAAAGTGAACGAAAATTAAAAGAATAAAACATCCTAAATGGTCATAAATGTTTTGACAATGTCTTGGAAATGGATTTTATCTTCTTATTCTGTTCATTTGTTGAACAAAGATGTTTTTGAATAAAGACAATCTGTCATTGCAAAAAGTAACCTTTCCTGTGCATAAAATCTGAAGTCAGGAGGCCAGGTCTGGGCTGGGAGCCGGGTCGCTGGGGAGCCAGCACCAGAGAGCACCGAGCAACTCCAGCAATGGCAGCTGGCGGCTGGCTTGCGCTGGCAAGCGTGATGGTCTTTGCGGGCCAGGTGCGAAGGGTAGAGTCTATAATTTGTCCCAATCATATCCTCTGGATCTGCCTTTTGCCTCTAGAAGCTACACAAGGGTATCCCTCCCTGGGATGTCACTCCATCCCTAACGTTCTTCACAAAGTGGTCAGACCACTTCAAGGGGTACATAAGCTAAGACAAAGGCTGATCCAGACCTCTGAGATCTGGGTGCATTTTCTTTTTTAAAACCAAATTCCCAAGGAATGGAGAGAATCACAAGTCTGCTGGGAACCAGTTGCGCCTGAACACCGGGTCCTGCGATGTGTGTTTAAGTTCAATGACTAGGGGAAGACCGGTGGAGTCTGCTTTTTTAAAAAGGTGTTTGAAACGCTGCTGCTGGCTCTTCTGGGGATTTGGGACTTGACACTGGTTCCCAAATTAAAAAATAAAAGTCTAAGAAATGCAGTGGGAGCCTTTTTACTAAGACCCTATGGGAGCAAAGGAAAAAAGGAAGACAACAATGACAATCATTATCATAAAAACCATAACTCGTAGCCCTTGTTGTTCAACCAACACGGAAAAGAACCTTTTCCTTTCCCCACTGGGTGAATGTTAGCTCGGACATCGCTGTTTTTCGTGGGAGAAAGGACGTTTCTGATTTTCTGATGCCTTCCAGCACAACTCCTTGGAACTTGTTCTCCAAATCAAAGGGTGCTTGCTCCCCCAGCCCTCGTCCTCCCACATTTTCATTCCCAAAGTCCTGCTCACGGAGGGTTTTGGTTTTGGTTTTTTCGTAGGTCCGGTGCTTTTCCCCACTGGCTTTCATTTGGTGAGGTGAAGGCGGGGCGGGGGGGGGGGGCGCACCCTAGCCGGGCGTCCGCGTCTGCTGTCAGCTGCTGCTGAGGGATTTGTGCGCCTGCCTCTGCCGTTTCCAAAGGAGCCAGTGGCTGAAGTGCAAGGGAAACGTTGTCAACAGACACCAAAGCCGAAACCCACGGATTAGCATATTGTCCTCAAAACAATTAGAAGTGTTTGAGGTGTTATTTGGAGCCTATTCATCCGAGCCCTTTTGTCAAAGGGGGATTTTCATTATTAAAAAAAAAGAAAGTTAGCAGTTGTCCATCTGGCTGAGCTGAATAGCAAAGTGATCCATGTTGTATATGCTTTTCTCATTAAGAGCTCTTTTGAGACCGATGTTAGAATTAAATGGTATAACAAAATTAACATACACGGACGCTGAATAGGAGGGGACGCCTATAAATAATAGATAGATAAATAAATGAGCGATCAGGAGAAGGTAAACAAAGGCGGGCTGGGAGACTTGTAGGGGGGGAGGCCGGGCGGGCTGTGCCACGCTTATTTAGCATCACAAAACCCTCTTACAAATCAAGACAATTAGGAAGTGACTTGCCTCTGGTGGCCGGCCGGTCTGGGGGCTCGCGGGGCTTAGGGAAGCCCCTCCTCCCGCCCTCTCGGAAGCCCATGAGACCTAGGGCGGAGGTGCCGCGGTTTTGCTGTCTGATATAACCCCAACTGACAGTGCTGTCAGCAGCTCTGATCTCCCTCATAGCTCAGTGTCCCTTAACATATTCTAAGATAAAGCTTACAGGGGTGTGGTGTCTCCCCGCAGAGCCCGGCGCTCCAGCGCTCTGGATACACAGAGTGCCCAGCCCGGGAGAAGTCCCAAGGGCTGGGCCCCACCGAGCACCCAGGCGACCCCGAGGCAGGCTTAGGCCGGGAAGGGGCATCAGGTGGGTGCTGGTGGGCAAGGCTTCGGGAGGTAGCGCACGCTGGAAAACTGGAACCCGGGTTCCAACTTGTGCCTGGCCCTGGGGACTCTTAAAGGAGCTACAGGAAACTGGGGTGCACTGTAGCGAGGAGGCATCCGTGTGCCCACGGCTGGGCCACTGAGACTTTTTTCCAGTCAGGAGAGACCAGGGAACCCAGCATAGATCCAGGGATCTAACGCCGCGGACCTGGCTCGGGCCATTCTGGCTAGCACAACTCGTCTCCTGCCCAGTCGGGCGTTGGCCTACTGTCTACCCTGGTAGAGCCTGGCCCCCGCCTCGGCCCGAAGGGCCAGCCTCCTGTGCCGGGAGCCGCAGAGCCTCCGCCAAGGTGCGACTCGCCCCAACAAACAGCCCAAATCCTGGTCGTCAAGCCGATGACAGGGGCCTATTACTGACTTTGAAGTCAAGCGCAGACAAAAAGAAATCCCCTGGAGGGTGTGTGTAGGGGGGTGGGTGGGGGGAAGCAGTCCCTGTCAAACCTGTTTGCTCACAACTGTCTCTTTCTTTCAAGAAAATCATTAAAGCAAACCTGTAGGGAGAGGAGGCCCCGCCCGCCCAGAGTCCAGGAGAGCCGCTTCTCTTCTGCGCGCGACGCTCAACCCAAAGCGGCCAAGAGTCCCCTTCGACAGGCTCGGGGTGGTCGGGAGAACACGCACTCCCGCTGCGCACCGGTGCGGGGACCCTGCAGGAGGTGACTCTGTTCATCCCTCTGCTCTTGGTGCGCGTCCCGGACTTCGGCCCGCAGCCTTGGCTTGCCTGGGGGCACTTGGGCCTCTCGCCGACGGGGGCGGTTGCTTCAAGGGGACCCCCCCCAAATGACCTAAATAAGCGCCGCACTTGCCCCCAGTCTTTCCTTTCCTGGGTACTTTCTGGGACCACCGAGACCCGTCCAACACGCTGCTCCGGGTGGCAGCGGGTTGCGCTAGAGCAGGCAGGGACAAAGTTGCTCGAGTTTTTAGTTAGAGTTTCTTTCTTAAACCTTGGCAGCCATTAATTGAGGGACACAACGGCCACTTCGTCTTAGATGCGGGATTGTCGTCCTCCTTTTGCTCCTGGCCTTTTACGGAAAGCCTCTGCAGCTTTTCACGCGCTGCCCCAGCTTTGGATCCAACTCCAAAAACCTTTTATTTCCTTCCAGTTTCCGGTGTCATTTAAATATCAATGTCCTTAGAACCCCAACTCGATGGACGGGGAAGACCAGCTACTTAGACTAAATCCTACTGAGGTGTAACTGTCATCTGAGACCCCTTAACATTTGCATTTAAAAACAGGAACTAGATAACCTCCAGGAATCTCCAGACTTCTAAAGCAGGTTGATATTTCAGACAGAGCAGGCCCTGGGGGACTTTCATTACACCTCGCTATCTAGGGAGGCGCCTCCTGTGCGGGCAGCTTCTCTCGGGATCTGAGACTGCCAGGACCTGGGAAACTTGGCAAGCGGAGGTGCCAGCACTGCCCTGGAGGACTCTTGTTTCCTTCGGCTCCGCCCCAGCTCAGGCCTTGTTACCATTGTTCAAGCGGACAATGAATTTCAAATCATTTGAATTTGAATATCACGTAATTCACAAGATTCCTGTTAAGAACTCTCATCTCTTTATTTGCTGAGTGGAGTGTGTGTGTGTGTGTGTGTGTGTGTGTGTGTAAGAAAGACCGACAGAAGAGGCCCATTAGATTTGGGTGGAGGAAATCCCAGGGTGGGTGCTTCCCGCCTCCGCCACCTGCGTGCCCTCCTATCCTCTGGCCCTGCCCTGGCCTCGGAGACCCTCGCAGACCCAGCTGTGGGAGAGACACTTACCCTGGTTTCTCTCTTGGTGCTGTGGAGATAGGCTTTGTCCTGGCACCAGACGCGTTGATGCTAAACCGCTACAGAGTAGCCAAGAAAATAATGAAACTGGGGGTGAAAGGGGGCCACTAGAAATCCTGGGGTGTCGACAGAACCGGAGACTGGAAGTAGCCCCGGCATAACCAGGGCTGTGTGCGCCGCGGGCCACTGCTTGGAAGTGTCTTCCCTGGCACTGGGAAGGGGGCTGAAGGCGAAAAGAGGGGGCCTTGACACCCCCTCTTCTCCCAGCCCCTGGCCCTGCGCCCCGCAGAGCCGTCACCTGCGAACTACGGGCGAGTCCGTGGGGCCAAGTGCGAGTAGTGCTCGCGGGAGGCAGGAAGGGCTATGGCCCAGGACATTCTTGGGCCGCCTCCACAGATTCTCCATCCTCCTCTCAAATTCCAGGGCTGAGTATCCCCCCGACCCCCGAAAGTCCCCAAGAGTTGTGTCGGAGTTGGGGAAGGGAGCAGGTTGGGGAGCGGAGTTGGGGAAGGGAGACGGAAAGCCGTCCCCAAGTTTTCTTTCCTACAAAGTGAAGGAGTTGCGCTACTCCTGCTACCAGTGGCCATTTCCAAACTTTTTCTTTCTTGGGTCGGGAAGAGAAGCCATTCAAATGGGATCCATGCCTTCGGGGCAGGGATAGAAGGGGCTTCTGAAAAACCGTGCCAGCCGGCCAGGCCGCTCGGCGGGGAGCAGGGAGGAAACTGAAGACCAGGACAGACGGTGCGTGCCGGACGACCCTCCACACTAGGTTGTGCGGGGACCCACTTCGGCCTCCAGGGGACCTCCTTCGGCTCTGCCTCCCTGCTCGAGAGCTCAGCCTCTCCAGGATACCTTCTGGCCGGGCCGCTCCTCTAAGCCCGGGCTCTGCGGTCTCTGGAAAGGCGTTAAAATAGGGGGAAAGTGAGTGCGAGGTACTCTCTGGGTACCGCAGGAGAGGCGGGCGCGGCGCACCCGCCTGGCTGGCGAAGAGCTGAGAGCCGGGAATCCCAAGGGCCCCGAAACCGCTGAGGACTTGCTGTAGCGGGGCCAAGCCCCCGCGGGTTCTCCGGACGCCCCGCCCGGGACTAAGGGAGGCGGGAGAGGGGAGGGAGGGAGCCGGCGGCCGAGATGCGAGCCGCTAGTCCCGGTTCGCCCAGCACCCCCCGCGGTGCGGCGAGTCAATGGGATTTGCACACTCGAGGTGTAACAGCATTACTGCATTAATTACCATTTCCATTTCACGTCCAGATTGTTTACTTATCTGCGGGAAACATATGTCGGGAGAAGTTCACATTCCGGATTCTGCTCCGCTGCCCAAGGTGCAATTCCGAGGAGGCGGCGAGGGGGAGGGGAGGGCTTCAGATTTTTTATTACACCCTCTAGCCTTATCTGCCGCTGTAAATTATGAGGATCCTCCATTGAGCGGCATATGGAGATTATATACTTTTTTGAATATCGTTTCCCAAAGCCTGCAGATTTTCACTTTGAAATGAAACAATCCTCCAGCGGCTCCCCCGAGGCTGGTAGCCTGCCTCACTCACCCTTGCGGCCCGTGGGCCCCTTTCTGTAGGACCCGGCACCCACCCGCGTCCCCAGGGCAGCGGCCAGCGGCCAGTGGAGCCCTATTTCCCACGGTCTGAAATAATCTATCTTGTAAAACCCATCCATCAGAAGTGCTGGAAAACCAAGGCTGCCCCCGCGCTCTCTCCTCAGCACCTGACTCCGGACTTCTGCACTGTTTGCATTTCTTTATCAGTTTATATACCCGCATAGACGCGAGCCCACTCCTGCCCTCTTCCTGCGCTGGAGGACTGCAACCCAGCCAGAGGGCTGACTTGTCCACTCCTGCACACAGCAGCCTGCCTCGCCCCCACGCTCCTTTTAAAGTTTCCCAAGTTCATTGGTCTTGGAATTGCCAGTTCTGGCTTCTTTGTTGGGGAGCGGCGGAGGTGGCAGGGAATGTCCCCACGCTGGAGACCGCTTATGGTGAGCCCGGAACGGAAATACCGCGTGGAAGTCAACTGCCTCCCTGCTCGGGGATAAGCAAAACCCACAGGGGCAGCGCGGACCGAATCCCATCTTTCTTATCTCTCCGAGAGCCTTTTCAGGCGGAGATCAGAGAGGGAGGGAAAAGGAAGAGAGAATCATTGTTCTTTTTCTTTTTTAATTTAATATACCAAGCCACGCGTTCAGGTCATTTGTATGCTTAATTTAGTGATAAAAGTCAGTAAGCAGAATCACAGGATTTTCCCTTCATTTTATTTCTTTGGACTACATTTTCCCACAGTAAATGCGAAAACAGTAAAATATATGTGTCCCTGTTTTTTTCTCTTCAAAGCTTAGTCCGCAATGCAATTGTAATATGTGGGCTTTTGTAATGCACTTTGCTCCTTTTTAAGGATGTAAGGGAAAATATGCCTTTTATGCTATTATTTTTCATCTGTTTGGGTCCAGTTTGCAGGATTACACACACTCCTCATGGAGACACCCACTCTCAAAAAATCAAATTCCAAAATTTCCTGGAAATGCCTGGTTTTGTGATTGCAAATATCCCTTGGGAAACCTATTGTGATGTTATAGCAGGAACAATTAAGTTGACCAAAACAATGAAATTTAAGGCAGAGAAAAGGTAAAACAGTAAGATGAAAGAATAGGAAAATAAACAGATTCTATTGCATTAAGTATTGTTTTGGGATTTCTAATTTTTGCAAGACTTCTAAGAAAATTGTGAGGTGTCACTTCTCTCCTCTGGGTCTATCTGTAATTGAATCTAGGTCACTATTCTAAAGCAAGAAAAGTCTGCTTCCCACTTTCCTACATCAGGCTGAAATTTGGGGGAGGGACAAGGGTCTTGCAATTTCATTTAAAATGTAATGGTGGATGAACTGATAAGCAAATAGGGAAAAAAAGAGTCTGCTTAAAAGAAAAAAAGGCATGGTTTTAATATGCTCCAGATGGGGAGAAAATGATTTACATGAGAGTTTATTTCCTCTTTGCTGATATGAAAGAATTACAGATACAAAACCCACTGATCTATAGAATAAAAAAAGAAAAGAAATGTTATTTTCCTGTAAAGGTGTCAGTTCATTTATATTCATTTAACCATCCATCCATCAACTCACTTTCTCACTCCTTGCACATTCTCTCTGGCTCTGTTAAACCCTCTCCTACCAATACACTTTGCTAGAATATGCAATGAAGTTTTATTTCTTAAAATAATATGAGATTGAGCTGAAATAGGTAAAGAAGGAAGGTTTTGTTGTTTTTAAGTATCCCTGATAATTGAACATTATGATTTTAGGGCAAAATTTTAACCATACTCACTTTTCATTCTTGCTGCAGTTTGAGAATGTACACCATGCCTAAAAGATTATATGCAGAGGATATGCAATTATTTTTCCATAAAATATGCATGCAAGAGAAAGACATTTATCTGTTGAAAACCTTTCTGTGACATAGAAGCAGAAACGTACCAAAGGAAGAATCCTTATGTACAGTCAGATGTCGGGTCAATAATGCATTGTTTCATTAAAATAGCTGTTATGGGTATGAACAAGTTCACATTTCCCTGAGGATTTTCTGCTCAGTCAAGGTATGAGCAGTATCAACTCCTTTGTGTGAAAAGTTGCCAGGTCTAAATAATTATATAGTGAAATTTACATATATCAAGAAAGAAATTAGAGGTGCTATCATTTGGGGACTCCCAAATGGAGATTACTTAAGATTAGGTTTTACTGTCCTTGAGATAAAAGATGATGACCAGAATAGCAGACACTTTCCCCATATTCACTCAAATAAAGGGGTAATGTAGTGTTGACCCCTGTTTTAATGTCATCCGAATGAATGATTGGAGGTCTATAAACCTAAGCGCGAACACGATCAACCACCAACATCTGATGATGGTTTCCACAAGTAAAATAAGCAGAAAATGTATTCCCATAGGAGGGAGCTTCTCCAGACTGAAGACTGATTCTTTTTCCTTTCTTGTTCCTTCCTCTCCTCATGTTTAATTCTTTATAAAATGTGAACACTACTGTCAGATCAGAAATTTCCTTTGTAGGTCTTCATAAATTATCAGCATCATTCTTTTTCACTTTAGTTTCTTCTTGGTTTGGTCTCCTTTCCCCTCTAGTAGTTCATTTTCTCACTCATCTAATTTATAATCAAACAAATTGAATATGAGGCTGAAGGAGTAACAATTTGATCAGAAGTTGAAAGGTCTCATGTACATTTCTTACTTCAAACTCTACAGAGTATTTAGAGTGAGTGTATATGATATAAATCAGCTGGATGAGAGGACACCTGGAAGACACTTTAGAATTTCTCTTTACCATTGCCTTTTCCCTTCCGGGCTCTCTGGAGTGTTTGTGATACTTACACCTAATAAGAAGAATCTGTTTGCTTGGAGTTATCTTTGAGAATGGAATCGACAAGAAAAAAACTGAAGGCCTGAAGATATGGTGGCATCTGTAGAAGAGGTAAGCTGAACTTTTCTCTGCCCAAATATACTAATGGTTTTCAATGAGCCATTTATGTATTTGTGTAAATAGGTTATACCCGAGCTAATGTGAACACAAACATTGTGTAAATACAAATGATTTCCTATCAGCTGCTGTGGCAGCTCCACCTTGTTATCATAGACTTGATGGAACTCAAAGTGTATCACATAGCAGTGTTCATGGCCCACTTCTAAGGTAGAGAGGATTGGAAGCAGGAGGACATTCTGCTGTCAAATTAACATGACAACCTTACCTCCTTTGCAGATGATTGAAGATGCTCCAACATTTCTTGAAAACATATTTTACAATAAACAGGTAAAATGAGTGATAGTGAAGGTGCGTTTGGAATTTTTATTTTAGAAAGAGAAATTTCAAAAGCAAATCTAAAGCCAAGGCCTGTGATTAGGTCTCTCTTGGCCACAGCCCTATCCTTGTACAGGTGGCCTCTTGTGGAGCTTTCCCAACATATCAAGACCGCCTGTCTCTTGCTCTCCCATATCAACTCTCAAAGGACATTCCACAGGGAAATTTTGTTCTTGTCTTAGTTTTTTAAAAAAATGAAAATAGAAATTAGATTATCTCCACTGTCCACTAATGTGCAATACGATGGGCAGCTGACTCACCAAGCCCACTGAGAGAAGGAGCCCTGGTCCCCTTACGAGATAATCTGGAGGCAAACAGGTAAATTTGATTTCTGATAAACTATTGTGAAAAGAAAATTATTATAATAGCAATAGATTTCACCCTTTTAAGTTGGGGAGGGCTCAAAAGTAGGACAAACTCAGAAAAGAAAAAATTCTTAATATGTATTCACTTTTCGTTTTCTAGTCGTCCTCTGAGTTTCATGGTCAAACTTACTTTTCTGAATGGGCAGCTAATTGGCACTACCTGGGGAACCCACACCCCTTATGCTATGGTTTTACACTACTGTCAGTGAAACTCAGTGGGGAAGGCATAATGACGGTAGTGGCATACCACTGCTGATTAATCATGAAAGTCCTCAAAATTGAACTTTAGTCCCCTACTATTGGTGTCAGGTTCATTCATATACTCTTGCCCTTGGCAGCTTCAAAAGCTCTGACTGCCTTACTAGGAGAAATCCATGACACTGAAAGACACGACATCTGGAGCATGATCTGATAAGCCTGAAAGATTCCCAGAGTCCCGTGGAACTGTTCCCTGTCGTGGAAACTGATGTCTGAGCACCAAACCTCTGACCATTCACCTCCTGAAGTCACTGGTTCACATGCAGAAAAGGAGTCAGGAAACTCAAATTTTACTCCAAGGAGCATTGACTGGACCTGGATTGGTGGATGCAAATGGTTAGGAGTCCATGGGAGGCAAATGGGTAAAATTTAGCTTTCTTTAAAATCAGTGACTGAGAGTAAAGCCATGTTTAGGCAGCATTTCAGCTATTAAATTAAATGAGATTCCATTTCATTTTAGTGAATATGCTTTAAGGACCTGTTTTAACTGAATGTGTATTTCTTTCCAGGATTCTGGGGATTTGTCTCCATCTTTCCTCCATCTACTCTGTTTGCAATAAGAGAAAGCTACAATTGTTAATTGGATGGATGTTAACTGAGCACTCTGTTCAAAGAAGCATGCTAGGTGCCTTAGGTATTCCATCTTGTTAGATTCTTCCCAAAGCACCAGGAGGTAGGTACTGCTATTACCCCCATTTCACATGGAAGAAAACTGAGGCCAAAAGACATTAAGTGACTCAGCCAAGGGCTCATAGTCCTCACAATGGAACTGCTATACCCATGTTCATTATGTGCCCACTACTATTTGGAAAGTCAGTCACTTTCACTCACAGGGAGGTGAGTGAAAGAGAGAACAGAGGACCCAGAGAATTTATAGCTTCGGACAAGACCAAGGAAGAGGAGAAAACATAGAATTTCAGGGTAAAGTGGAGTGGTTGCAATACTTGCCCTTTCTCAGGTGGATACACAGAATATTCGGCAACTAAACCAATCAGCCTCTCCTGTCAGTGTGGATGGAGCCCTCCTACTAGTTGAGCATACACTGGTTCAGGCTTATTGGCCAAAGTTTCACTGGCTGCTTCTAAGTCTTAGGGATACAGCCAGGGACCAGGACATCACCAGGCTAATCCTGAATCATCACAGATTTGGAGGGGGACATTCACAGATGCAGATGTCCTGTAAAGCCATCCAGATGAACCCTTTCCAGGCTCATTTCATGATGCTCACTCCACAGGGCCTCCTATGCCAGGGAGCCTAGCAATTGAAGTATAATGTGTTGAGAAGGGAAAGAAGAAATATTTCCCCAAATCCTGTTTCTCATTCTCTTGCCCTTGGTCAGATTTAGTAAATCTGTTACTCTTATTGTCCCCCTGAGTTCTTCAGTCGAATTCTTTAAATCTGCCCAGCCTGTGTCTTTGCCTTGAGATGGGAACAATGGTTTTTGCTTGCTCATCCTGCAGTGAATGCTCGCGTATCAACCACGGTATACCAACTGGCTTTGTATTACCTTGCTAATAATAGTTTGCATTTGTCACATCTTTCTGGGAAAATCAAAGTTTGATAATAATACTTATGTTTAAGGCAATAGTGGGACATTCAAAAGGCTGTCATTCTCCTGGTCCTTACTTTGCATACGACCTTTGCAGAACGGCTCAGAAATATACCCCTTTCCTCCTTCTTCTTATAGCTTTAGAATCCACCCTCATTTGGAATATAGATGATTCCTATGAAGTCACATCAAAAAGGGAGGAGGAGGAGGAAGAGGAGGAATAGGAGAGGGAGAAGAAGAAGGTTACGAAGCCAGAGGAGGGAGTCCACACAAAACTGAGGGGCAGAAACTTGTGAGCAAGGTTTGATAATTTTACAAAAATTTTAAAAGGAGATTTGAAATGCTAATGACTTTACTAAGACTTTTATTTGTGAACTGCAACTGATGACATGATCACTTGTGGAAATTATAGTTTTATACCTAAGAGTATGAACCAGTGGAACGTTTGTGTTGGGCAGGTTTCTCAGGAACATTGTGGGAAACCCTGACAGAGGCTGGGAGGTCAGAGGAGAGGGGTGCCGACGAGAAGGCTGTGTGCTGGCCCTGGTCCCTGCCCTTTGGGAAGGGACAGAAGACCAAAGTCGGCCAAGTTTTCTTCTTTCAAATATCACCTTCACAATTTTGGTCACATCTGAGAAAGTGGGGATCTTTAGAAAAGACCATAATGCTGGGGAAGATAAAAGGCAGCAGGAAAATAAGAAAACCAAGCCTGAGATGTGTTAACTCCATAAAAGAAGCCATAGGCCTGAGTCTGCGGGACCTGAGCAGGGCTGCTGAGAACAGGACACTGGGGACATCACTCACTCATTCACAGAGCTGTCAGGAGCTGGAGCTGACTCAAGGGCATGTAACATACACACTTCATATATATATTTAAGCTGACTCATTTTCTTTCACTTTAGCCTCATTTTATATGAATCACGAGTTTGTTGTGGCAGGGTTTTGTTTTTTGGAATACTAACCTAAATTTAAAAATTTCCCTTATAACAGTCATACCATCTCAAGTCACACACTTTGGGAAACACTGATCTAAAGTGTTCATTTTACCATGGAGGAAATGAAGAAGGATCACAGTAGTAAAGTGATTTGTCAAAACTCACACACCCTGACAACAGAAAAGGTTAGTCTGTAGCCTGAGTCTTTCAGGCATTGGCCCAGCAACATTTCCTTCTATTTCCCTCATTTTTCTTAGATAATAAAAGAAAGGGTAGGCAATTAGCACTTTCTCTTTTTCTAATTGAATTTATTGGGGTGACATTTGTTCACAAGATCACACAGGTTTCAATTGTGCAATTCAATAAAACACCATCTGCACCCTGCATTGTGTGCCCATCACCCCAAGCAAGTTTTCTTTCCTGATCCCATTACCCCTACCCCTTTGCCCACCTTCACCTACCCCTTCCCTCCCCTTCCCTCTGGCTATCACCACACTGTTGTCTGTGTCTGTGTGAGACATATAGTATCACATATATAAGGTTTTGCTGAATCTTTTCATCTTCTTTCATCTGGCCACCCCAACCCCCTCCCTTCTGACAGCTGTCAGTCTGTTTCTATTCTGTTCATCAGTTAATTTTATTCATTAGATTGAATGTATAAGTGAGATCATATAGTATTTGTCTTCCTCTGACTGGCTTATTTCACTTAGCATAATGATCTCCAGGTCCATCCATGCTGTTGCAAAAGGTAAGATGCATTTTTCTTACTTTTTTTTTACAGCCAAGTAGTATTCCATTGTGTAAATGTACCACAGCTTTTACTTATTTTTTTTTTATCCATTCTTCTACTGATGATTACTTGGGCTGTTTTCAGATCTTAGCTATTGTAAATAACACTGCAATGAACATACTCTTTCAAATTAATGTTTTGGGTTTCTTTGGATATATTCCCAGAAGTGGAACTGCTGTGCCCTCAGGCATTTCCATTTTCAATTTTTTGAGGTAACTCCATACTGTTTTCCACAGTGGCTGCATCAATCTGCATTTACATCAGCAGTGCACAAGCGTTCCCTTTGCTCCACATCTTTGCTGACATTTGTTGTTTGTTGATTTATTGATGATGGCCATTCTTACAGGTCTAAGGTGATATCTCACTGTGGTTTTAATTTGCATCTCTCTAATGATTAGTGATGTTGAGCACTTTTTTATGTCTATTGGTCATCTCTGTATGTCCTCCTTGGTGAAGTGTCTATTCAGGTCCTTTGCCTATTTTTTAATTGGGTTGTTTGTCTTTCTGTGATGAGTTGAATAAGTTCTTTCTGTATTTTGGAAATTAGCTTCTTATCAATTATATCACTGGCAAATATGTGCTCCCATTCAGTGAGTTCCCTTTTCATTTTGTTGATGGTATGATTTGCTGAATTAGCACTTTCTCTTGGGGGAGGAAGGTATGAAGACTCACCAACCTTTCTTACAAAGTTTAAATGCTCTCTTGGTAGTTCCTTGTCTCCTTATTCAGAATGTCTTCATTCTTTTAATTATATTGTACAAAACCTAATATATTTTCATGGGAATTGGGGGCAGGGGCTAAGATGAGGGGCTGGCTCTATGGGAAGGAGGGATGTGAAGGTTAGCTGGTTAGGACAAGGAAAGGGCCACTAACCATAAGCATTTCAGCCTTGGGCAGTCACCAGTGTCTTTGTGCCTCATAACAATGCAGCAAGTCAGGAATGCAGTCTCCTGAGTCAGCACGGGTCCCAGTGCTGTGCACCACCCAACGGCCTGACTTCCCTGGATATGTTTTAACTAGGAATACTTCGTGGCCCTAGAGGACTGAATTCTTAATCTGTGGCCTTGCAAAGTCTGTAGTTGTTTCCAAAATCATGTGGCCTTGTATTCTTGTATTTGTCATTCTCAACACAGATTCTAAAGTAAAAGTTAAAAAGACAAAACAAAACAGTGAAGCAGTTTAGCCCCATGGAACAAAAAGCACCCAACAAATCAAATATTTTGTTGCAGACTGATACTTGTTTTCTTTCTCATCTGTTCTTTTTCTTTTTTGGAAGGTCTGACATCTTACAGACTGCTCCTTTTCCTTCCACCACATTTATCATTCGGCATTACTTCATAGCTTTGAATCTTCTGCTATAATGAATGCATGCTGAACAAACCTCCCAGCTTACCCTGGTTCAGAGCTAACTCACTCCACAAGCAGTCTTCCAGCACCTTGTCTATCGGCATTCTCTCTATTTCACAGAAGAAACTGGAGTTTCAAGAAGTTAAAAGACTTGCTTACAGCCACAGAGACAATAGAAAGAGGACCTAAAACTCAGATCTTTTCCCTTCCAGTTTGGGGCTCTTGCTATCACCTTATCATCCATCTGCAAATGCTTCCTCTGTGTCTCTTTCTTCAAGTCAACACACGCTTTCCTCAGAGTCCTTGGGTGCTTCGTCAGTCTCACCTGCACAGCAATAGCTCATTCGTTAGGACTCTTCTGCCTTGTGTTTGTTTTGTCTTTTGGGTCTTTTCCAGACATTAAATAATCATTTTGGTTAATCACTTGGGTGTCAGAATCAGATCCTTGAGACATGAATCTGAACTCTGCTGCTTGCTAGCTGTGTGGACTTTCTGTGTCCCACTTTGCTCATCTGCAAAACAGACGTAGACACAGTACCATCTTCGCAGGCTTGTCTTGAGGACATTACAGATGTAAAGTGCTGAGTACTATGTCACACACTTAATGTGTTAGCTATAATTTTAGATTTATTATTTCTTTTATTTTAAAAAATCCTTTTTATTCACAATATTTTTACAATGACTAAGAATATCAGTTGAGAGTCTGTTCTGTCCATCTCTTCAATGTGACAACATACTCATTTTTAAAATAACATGAAGAGCATCTCCAGCCTTTTCCCCCTTCCCATGTGGCTACAGTTTTCCCATCATCATACAGGTTTTTTTTTTCATAGCACAATTGGGTGGGGTGTAAATGTACAGTTTGGGAATTTTTAAATTGACAAATCTTGCTTGTTTCCTCCTAGTTATACTAAAAAGAAAAAGAAATCTCTCCCTCCTGTTCAGAAACATTGGCCTCTTTGGTAGTCAGGATTTAGACATGGCAAGGGGGATTTCAGTGGGTTTCATAGCCCCAAGGTCAGAGACAACATTATCCATCTCCTCCTGCTTTCCATCCAGCCTCCTGAGTTTATCACAGTCCTTTTGGGTCACTGCATCCCGGAAGGCTCCATGCCTTCTCTCTGTGCTCTGAGTCTTTTCTTCCAGAGCCGGCATCTGGGAATCCGACACCTCCATGTCTTCCTTTTTTCAGTTTCACTGTAGTCTCTCCTCCCTCTCTCTGCCTCCTAGTCTAGCTTCCTCCTCTTCTCTTTCCTCTACACCTTTATTCATTGAACCCATAGTAAAGTAGCACTAGTTATAGTCAAGCACTTTTGGCACTAAGGATTCATAGGGAGACGAGACCATCCCCTGAAGACTACTGTTTTCCCTGTAGTGATGTGAATAGATAAAAGTCTTGAAATCACCTGTACTTAATTTAGCTCTGTCTAGTTTTCTGTCACTTATCATCTGTATAATTATAGATTATTTACTATATCTTTCAGGGTTGTTTTAGTCACTAGTTAAAAAGGGGATTAGACTAACAGTCCCCACACTTTGCCACAGATGTGTTGTAAGAATTAAATGAGATGCATGGTGCTCAACCAGGTGCTCGGCACATATGAAATGCCCAGGAAATGTATCAATTGCCATGTGTTATTATTAAATTGTATCGACATGGTAGAATCCAATGGGGTGGACTACTTTATGAATTTAGACTTTTTCTTCTCTCTTTTTTCTTTCCTATGATATTTAAGCAAGAAAGCTCTGTTTATTTTTAAAGTCAGTTATCTAGTAATTGCTTATACAATCTAGATTCGCTTGATAATCCCTCCATGCTTCTGTATAGACCCAGTAAAATGTCAGAATAATAAACTAAAATAAAAGAGTTAGTCTACATTTTCAGGGTCAGCAGAATTTCAACTCAGATAGAATGGGGAACAAGTATAAATTTTAAATCTGTGGTTTGTGTAAGAGTTCAGAGCTGAGAGAAACCTGTGAGAGCTTTGATGTCAGCCTCACATTTTTATGTAAAAACAGTCAAGGACCAGGGAGGCAGGCCAAGCTGCCATGACCAAGGTCACAAAAGGAGGCCATGGCAGAGCAAGGTCTTTTGATGCTTACCTCTGTGTGAGCTTCACTTCACTATGCTGCCAGGACAATGCGTGAAAAATGAAAAAAATAGTCACTGCAGACCATTTTGTGCCTATAATATATGTAGGCCTCTGATGGAATGGTGTATGAGATTTTGTGTTGGACAAGCAGATGTAAAGTCATATAATAATGAGCATTCTTTCTACTCTTAGCTCACAATAATAATTGCCTACATATTGGCTGCCTATTCCATGCCCTTGACGTTGTATTCATCCTCTCATTTCATCTTCAGGCCCACCTTCCAGGGTAGATGTTATTTGGCCCTGAGGAAATTAAGGCTCAAAGAGGCTAAATATTCCCATGGTCCTAAAAGACTCAGATTGCTACTGAGATCTATGTGTTTTCAAGGAACGTGAGCTTTTCCCTTTGTCCTGCTGCTTGGTTTGTGCTCAGAACTGTCTTCTTGGGAAAGTGATGAAAAGAGAGGTACAAAGTGTGGAAGAAAAGGACCAGAGGGAGAGATAAAGGATTTCTGGAGAGCCAATTCAAGGAGGCTTCCTGGAGGAAGTAAGTTTTAAAGAGCGAACTGCAGAGATACTGTGGGCTGACCTGGGAATCTAGTTGCCTTCACATTGATCTGTGATCCTTGATCGATGCTTGTTAGAAATGCAGATTCTCATGCCCCTGCCCAGACTTACTGAATCAGAAACTCAGGAATAGTGCCCAGCAATCGGGGTTTTAAAAAGGCCTCTAGGTGACTCAGAGGC
Source organism: Tonatia bakeri (assembly GCA_004024845.1). Taxonomy (NCBI): domain Eukaryota; kingdom Metazoa; phylum Chordata; class Mammalia; order Chiroptera; family Phyllostomidae; genus Tonatia; species Tonatia bakeri. The sequence continues at coordinate 22,205 of PVIA01003471.1, read as the reverse complement.
ATGTGAAAGTTTGAGATCTACTCACCTAGACCAGCGCTTCTCAGACGTTAATGTACTTGAAAATCACCTGAAGATGGCGTTGCCAGATTTAGCAAATAACAATGCAAGTGTATCTGTGGAACATGCTTATACTGAAAAAACTTTTTATTGTTTAAGGGAAATTAAAATTTAATTGGGCCTCCTGTATTTTATCTGGCAACTCTGCCTATGTTTTTAAACTGCAGGCTCTGATTCAGTAGGTCTGAGGGGAAGCCTGAGATTCTGCATTTCTAACAAGCTCCCAGGTAATGCCAGAGCTGCCAAACCACACTGATGGTAAAGATCTAGGGCTACTTGTTAAATGCAGATTCCTGGACTCTCTTTCAACCTACTGAATCAGAATTTCCAAGGGAGACATCAACTTGGAATATTGTAACCAAGGGACCATGTGTTCTGAGTCACAAATCTCCTATCTACAAACTTTGGGGAGATGTACTGTAAGTTTACATCTTACACATACATGTAACTCCATACACAACATAGTAGAGATGACCCAAGAATGAGGTGGCTCTGCTGAGAGGTGGGGCAGGGAAGGGTTGCTTGCTGAGGTGGATGGAGAACTTACTGTGGGAGTGGAGGGGCCAGGAAATCCGAGGCTTGGAGCACCTGCAGGAAAGGAGCAAAACTCAGGGCTGCTCGTCACCTCAGGTTCATCAACTACAGTCATATTATCTCACTGTGGAAAACACTAGTAGGTACACTCGTTGAGCCCCTCTTGTGTTGAGAACTCTGTATATTATATCTCATTTCAGTTGATTCTCAAGCAGGGCTTTAAGTTTGAAACTGTCTCCCCCATTTAGTAGATGAAGAACTCAAGGTTCAGAAAGGCTGAGTACCTTGCCTAAGGGCATCCAGCTGGCAAGTCCTAGGGGCAGGTCTGCTCCCAAAGCCCCTCTCCCCTGCTTTGTCTCACTCTACTGGCACTTGTTCTTGGGGAAGGTTTGGAAGCCCACATTCCGGGAGAGATCTCTACAACTGCAGCCACACAGCCAGCTGCGCTTCACCTGCACAGACTCAACCTGCTTCTCGGCTCACCTGCTGGTTTTCATCTCCCCAGGAGAGTGCCCTGCATCGTGGAAGCTCGTGGAGGGGGTCTGACCACCCGTTTCATTAGGCCCATTAGTTTCCTCTTTTTTGCCACAGTGGAATTAGTCATGTATTTATTCTTGACGCACTTTTTTCCCCCTTTGATCTTCCAGAACATCCACTTCAATTTAGGTTCCTACCTGGACATGATGAAATTCCAAGCATGTTCTCAACTCCATCCCAGGTTTCAAGGTGTGTTAGTTTAAAGAATTCCTCTCCATCTGAGGAAATGATATTGGTCTGAGCAATGCTGGAGAGTTGGAGGTCCCAGACTCACTACCAGTAAGATGCGTTAGAATTTCAAACTCTTAATCCTATTGATTTCTCATCCTTTTGATCTTTTCAGCTCTAGTCAGGAGAGCAAAGTTTGTGTAATTTGGAGGGGAGGGGACTGATTGGCTCTGGGTTTATTATGACCTATTTGTGTCATTTAATTAATAAGAAAAGTAGCAGCCAGTGGCCGATCCACTTAAGGACATCCTTATAGCTTCTACTGTTCAAAAGCCCAAGCAATTATTTGGGTTTCAGAAAAGTGACTGAGTCAGATCATCACCTTGGGGTGGATTTTGTTTTGCCTTTAAGCAATTCCAGTTGTCCTTTGTAGAGTGCAAAGTGAAGAGAATAACCAAGAAACACATAGCTCATTCCAAGGACAAGAAAGGGAAAGAAAAGTAATATTTCCTGCGTGTTTAGGTGATGCCAGGTACTTAACTCACTTAATCCTCTCAATAGCTTTAGGTCATAGATCTTATTATCCCCATTTTACAGATTAGAGAGTCTAGCCTCAGAGGTTAAGAACCATGCCCCAAGTTCAAACGGCCAGAAAATGACAAGCCTGGGATAAAAATTCAAATCTTTCTGATTTCAGAGTCATGTTTTTACGCTCTGTATGTTGGAGAATTTCTTAATACATCCTGAAAAGTAAGAGAACTTGTTTGATTTATTTTATTGTTTCTGTGGTTTTCAATGAATAAAACAACTGTTTTTTAAAAGTACTGGGTTTTTACTCAACCAGACATCAATATCAATTAAAAGCTCTGCTAGTAAGTGGGAAATATAAATAAATAGTGGAATATAACATAAGGATCTGGAAATTAACCCAAGAGAAATCAGGAGGATAGATGATGAAGTAAATAAATGGTATTGGAGCAACTGAGTTTTCATGTTAAAATAAATATAAAGTTAAATTTCTGTCTCACCTTTACTAAAGTTTATACAGTAAAAATAAACTCCAAATGGCTTAAGTACCTAAAGATTAAAACAAAATAAAAACATTTTAAAGGATATTTTTAAAAGATTTTATTTATTGATTTTTAGAGAGAGGGAAAGGGAGGGAGAAAAGAGAGGGAGAGAAACATCAACGTGTAGTTGCCTCTCACGTGCCCCCTACTGGGGACCTGGCTGGCAACCCAGGCATGTGCCCTGACTGGGAATCAAACAGGTGACCCTTTGGTTCCCAGTCCGACATTCAATCCACTGAGCTACACCAGCTAAGCCAGGATCTTTAGAATAATTTTTTTTAAATGTAGGAGAATATCTGTGTGATCTTAGGTCAGAAAAGACACACAAAATAGAAATTATAATTGAATGATCGATAATGTGGCTACCAAAAAGCTTAATACTTTTGCAGAACAAAAAGCCTCACTTATGAAGTTAAAAGGTGTGAAACAGCCTGACAGAAGGTACTGGCAAGATGTAATACTGTCAAGATTAGTACTGAGAATGTTTTAAAAGACCAAACAAACAAAACTCCTACAAATCAATATGCCAAGGTGGACACAGCCTAGTAAATAAATGGGTAAAGTCTAGAACAAAAACTTCACAGAAAAAATAAAGATGTTCAACTTCACAGGGAGATAACAACCAAAATAGTATAATTGGCAAAAATTAGTTAAAATCTAATTAACAAGTGTGAGTTAAAATATGGGCCAATGGAAACTTTCACATATTACTGGTACTAGCATAAATTTGTATAGCAATTATTGAATCCATTTGGTAATATCAGGTTAATATTGGCAATGTGGCCCTGACTGGCGTGGCTCAGTTGGTAGAGCCTCGTCCTGCAAAGGGGAGTTCCCCCAGTTTGATTCCCAGTCCAGGAACATGCCCTGGTTGCAAGTTTGGCCCCTGGCTGGGGTGTATGGGAGAGGCAGCCGATCAATATTTCTCTCACTCATCCACGTTTCTCTCCCTCTCTTTCTCTCTCCCTTCCTCTCTGTCTCTGAAAAAAAATGTTTGACAATGTGTATAACCACTCAGAAACCCACCAGAAGACACCCATATGTCCCAGAGAAACCCACAGGCAGGTGCAGGTGCAGCTCCTTGGACACGTGCAGTCTCATAGGACTCTGTTCTCAGGTGGGCCCTGTGCCTGATTTAATTCTTTCACCATCTTGAAATTGTTAATAGTTTTATTTTTGAAATTGTGCTTTTAGGTGAATTCAGTAGGACAACAGAGAGTGTTAGGAGCAGAGGAAATGGATGCAATATACATAAAACCCTATTCCTTGCTGCCTGATTCACATATAACATTCAAGATGCCCCATGAGCACAGAATTCTGGTGGACGCATGGTGCACGGAAATTCAGCAGGACTCAGAGTGAGAACAAGGTAAGCATGGGACACCTAGGACTGAGTAAACACCATGGCCTCAATCCTGAGAGGCCATGTTTCCCATCTGAACCAGAACTTGCTTCAAATGCGGAAAGAAAGGAGCAACCAAGGTACATGAGCAACCAAGGCAGCCTACAATATCCTTTCTTACTTACGTATTTCCCCATGTTAGCCAACCACTCACACTGAAATGACGCAGAAAGAAAGGAAAAGATGGAGCCACTCAGTTCCTTCTCCTTTCAGTCCTTCCTTAGTTGTCAGTAAGCTGAAGGCAGAGTGAGGGCAGAAGGTGCATGAATCCAGAAGTGAAATAAAAACAGTTGAGTTAGTTTTGTGAGGTGTTTCCAATTTCTGGTAAGATGAAATGCATATGCATACAGGAGCTACAAAATGCAAGTTGTATAACTTCAGTGATTTCCCATATGAGCTAAATATGTTTATATTGGCATTTAAAACTGGCATTGCACAATATAACAATGAAAGATAAAATTCATGATAATAATTTAAATTTTTAATTTTTCTTAGAACAACATTAGGATGGCAAATAAACCCGTGACAAGTTGAGAGAGAGACAGAAAGGGAAAGAGAGACCATGGAAGAAAGGAAAAAGTTTTATATTTCAGTATCTTTGACTGCACTTTCCCCCCATGTTTTGAATGGGGGGGGGCAGTTCTGCAGTTCATTATGTAGCCAGTGTAGTTTCAGATGGTCCATTTTTGCACATCTGTGAAGATTTTTTTAATGGAAATAATTCAATGTCTAGGGGTAGGGAAAGAGATTATAGAATAGTTTGTAAAATGGAATAAACATATTAAGTAACCAAATCCAGACACATGGGTAGAGACCAAAAGCAGCATTAAGAAGTTAAACCTGGAGAGCATTACATAAGGTATGAGAGCACGCCTCTATACAATCTTACAAAACACCCACAGAAATCATTACTTATGGATGCATTTTGTATTAGAAAAATGATAGAGTACAGAAGTGTTGACTGGCCACAGACCATGTTCATGGCAGTGATTTTATTTAGAGAGGGAGAGAGAGAATGAGACGTGAAGAAGAAAACAAAGGACCTTTAAGTTATATTTTAAGTATTTTATTTCTTAAAAAATACAAATATGTTTACATTATTAAATTGATTGGTAAATACATAGGTTAGCTATATTGTTCTAAGTGATCTCCATATTGGTTTGATTTTTTTTTAAGTCCTCCTAATTTAAACAAGATAGACCAGCCCTGTCTTCCAGTATCTTGACATTCCAAAAGCAATTACCGAAAAGGAAACAGAAAATTTGGTGAGGGTGCAAAGCAGAGCCCTCCGTGCATCTGCTTCTTTAAACAAGATGCTAAAACATGATTCTACTTATTTGTCATTAGGAAGCAATGGAGAAAAGGCCTGCAGTGAACCTCTGGTGTGTGTGAGCAGAGGTTATACACAGACCAGTAGCTGATCATCCAGCTGACCCAGGAAGACACATGCATCTGATTTCCAGAGTGATGCTGGGTTTGTTTGTTTGTCTTTGACTCTCTTGAATCAACTTTTATTTGTTTTTTAATGCTCATTACTTTCATGTCCTGAATTTGCTAATAAGAAGTCAGACTTTTGGAATTTTCTGTGCCTTCTGGAGGAGGTTACATTCTTGGCCTTGGACCAGACCAGAGCACAATGGCAACTCACTGATGCATGCAGCCCCTGAGTCCTGGCTCCCACACAGAGCTGTAATAGCTCTTTAAACTCTGAAGCCTTGAGTTCTAATTCATTCACCATAGGCACAATATAAGATAGAAATTACTTTGGCTGCAGAGGCATGATGTAGCCCATTTGGGTATAAAAACATTGCAATAAAAGGAAAAGGAGCTTAATCTAGGAAAGTGATGTCTGTTTTTATTATCGTTTTTATAATAATTCCCTTTCTTTCTAAGTGCTGGCCATGGTACTGGGAACTTGGCTGCTATTTGAGGCCTGGAGTGACAGGGCACTGATAACAGTCCCTGCAGGGTGGCACCTCAGACTCAGTTCAGTATCCTTCTGGCTTGGGCCCCTATGCCTCCGCCTCTAACATACCACCTGGACAACTCCCCCATGACTAAACCTGGCACAGGTAAGTAGCAGGGGAACTTCATGCCACTTTTAGTTGAAACAGCACTTAATTTACAACCTGTACCTCTGTCTCTTTTCCCAAAAACCTCAAAAACTTGGCAAGGATCAAACATGACCAATATCTAAAGGACAATTCAAAATATAAGTATCTCTTACATTGAGAGTGGAAAGAAAAATAAAAGTCTACATAAAAGTTAGATGGACTTAAAATTATTTTAATAATTCACCAGCAACCCCCTTTTTATCCAAATTGGTTACAAAGGCAGAATTAATCTTCTTCATATAATTTATAGTATTTATTCTAATTTATGCAGGAAATAATTCACAAAAGAAGGCTTCTGTCACTGACATTTGTAGACAACAGACTGGAATTTTCTTCATACTGACTTTTCACCCAATGGAGGGGGCATGGCAATAATGGGATTATAATAAATAAAGGTGTAAGCACCATTTGGGGTCTCCAGGTGAAAAACTGATGTTGAAAAGATCTTGCTGACTCAGGAGATGTTCTTCCTGTCCTGCTTTGAAGCTGATGGTTATGTGGTTAGGAACCTGGAACTTTATCAGCTTATTTATACTGTATCTGCACGAAAATCAATACACAATTAACTATCAATTACTTGGACTCCTGAAGAGAGGAACTGACAAAAAACCCTCCCAGAGAACTTATGACCCTCTCCATAAATCATTAATATTTATCTTTGGAATATGTGATGTGATTTTTATTTTGACCAATTTGCCTTCCTAATTGTGTATGATTTCCGCTAATATGAAGCTTCAGTGGTGGTCTGTGTAAGCAGCAAGGGGAGGAAGGGAAGACATCTGTTAGATGATGGGGGGAGGGCAGTCAGTCATGGGAAAATCAGATTTTGCCCTGAATAACCTCCAGGGTTGATAGGCTGCAAAGTGAATGCTGCTTTGTTATGAGGGGAGAGTTGAAGTTACTTTGCTTGTTTGTAGTATCTTTTGTTCCATTAATCCAGATCAGTGTCAGGTGGGGTGGGAGATGGGGAGCGGTTGTGATTTCTTTGTTTCCATTTTGCAGATTGTGTTCAGCAATAAGAGAGAGTTCTTACAGATCATGAGAGTACATGTGGCCACTCACTTGGAAGCAGAGTCCACAGTAGTGGACCAACCTTAACTTCCGTTAAGAAAAGTGCTCACACAGACCCTGATTACAGGACTTGCTCTAGAGACACAGACATCCCCTGAGGCCATCTGCTGCCCCTGAACTGACCTGGTATTGGGCACTGTCTTGAGAGAAGCCCGTTACTCCGACTGGAAGAGCTCTGGCCTAGCAGCAGGGGTCTGTGCTCCTTGTCTTATTGAAGACTATTGCTTTTCACTGTATCTCCTGAAATGAGCATTTTTAAAACATTATTAAATGATGGTTATATTCATTTTTAGTACTGCTTAATGTCTCATCTAGTAGCTACATATAACTTCATCTGTCTTACCACTAATCATATATAATGTTTGACATTTAATTTTTCCAAGTTTTCAGAATTACAGACAATAATACAAAGAATATTTTACTTATGGCTCTTTCTTTTTCTGTTGAATGATTTAAAAAAATAATTCTCATTAGTGTTCCAGGTTAAAGTCTAGAAATATCTTAAGGTCTTTTGCATTTTTTTTAAGATTTTATTTATTTATTTATTTATTTATTTATTTATTTATTTTTAGAGAGGGAAGGGAGGGAGAGAGAGAGAGAGAGAAACATCAATGTGCGGTTGCTGGGGGCCGTGGCCTGCAACCCAGGCATGTGCCCTGACTGGGAATTGAACCTGCGATGCTTTGGTTCTCAGCCCGCGCTCAATCCACTGAGCTACGCCAGCCAGGGCGTCTTTTGCATTTTTTTAAAAGAATATTCCAGTGTATACTGTCAATAATGAGGGCTATTGTTTTAAAATTTTGCTTCATCTAACTTTATATAATATATTGCTCAAGAAGTGCTTTCCTCCTTTTTAATTTTGATCTTCTCAAAGTTCCAGCCCTGGAATCCAGGGCCTACATGTCGTGTTACTTGAACTACTCTTCTCTGTTCCTACCTGGACTAGAGCCCACATCAGAGGAAGATGGTTGCTGGTTTTCCCTGATAATACATCCTACTTACTCAAAATGGCCCAGAATTCTCCCTTCCTAAGATAAAAGTAGGACTCTTGCTGTGAAAAACAGAATCAGTATAGTCTGATGTAAGGTTGCTGAAAACTATCTTCCTGCTGACAAACCCTTATGCTCTAGAGGTACCCAGGGGCAGTAAGGCTGGAAGAGGTGAGGAAAGAGGAGCCACAGGCACCAAGGGCAACCTTGACCTTTCAAAAACAACTTTCCCAGTATAACACAAGCACACGCACAGACCTGCATACACACCCCTGCGCCTCCCAAGTGTTTAAGCATTGCATCCAGACCCATATAACCAGCCAGGGGTCTACTGTATTTTGCCATGTATAACATGATCCCATGTATACTGTGCACCCACATTTTTGGCCCAAACTTTCAGGGAAAAAATCTTTCATTTTAATTTTTAATTTAGTTTTTTATTTATTTATATTTAAAAACAAACTATCATCATCCAGGGCATTATTTTGCATATGGATATCATTATTGCTTTCTAGAGTTACACTGTTAACACATAAGCATAAATAAAAGGACTAAAAACATTTTTTATAGATACAGAATGAGTACTACCCATGTATAATGAATATCCTTGCTTATCTCTCAAAAATTTGGGTGAAACAATGCACATTATACATAGCAAAATACAGGTATTTAGACGGAAAAAGAAGCCACCAGGCCCAGAGATACTGTAATTATCCAAAGTAGTAATAACATAGATAATGGACATGAATATTAATGGATGTACCAAACAATGAAAAACTTCAAAAAGAAAACAATTCCATCTGATAAATATAAATATGTATTTCTAATTTATGGTTTTCTTGAAAACATTGTTTTCAAATGATTAAGTCTTTTGGGTCAAAGAAGATACACTGACCTGTGTAGGTTTGCCCTGAAACTTGTTCCTGAAAGAAATTTCTCATTCCAGTTTGCTTGTTTTGGCAAAGAAGGTAAGCCATCAGAGAAGTTAATTCAACAATCTAAAGGGCTCGTAAATTTCACCTACCTCTTTCTGGTCACTCAAAAAGTGACCAGAACCTAATGTATAAAACTATTGTATTTCTACAAACACGATCCTTAAACTGCAGCCGATCCAGATGTCTGCTTCGTCAGCATTCTCCATTCCCTGTACAGCCCTCGTCACACCTGTGCTCCGTGTCCTCTGACTTTTCACCAGCATCCAATCTGTTCCCTGCATTCAGGCTCGGCAGCGGCTGCCCAATGCCCTCACATGGTTGCCTTAGCGTCTCAGGGCAATAGTGCCATCTTGTGGGCATCTGGAATGCTGTGTGCTCATCCCAAAGTCAAGTTGCATTTTCCCAACTACAGCCACAAATGAGACTGTCTTCTCAGTGCTCTTTCGCTTCTAGGCGGATGCGGCTTCCAGATGACTGAAGGTGTCGGGAGGGTTTGGGGTAGACGATTTGTAATGCCTTTGGTCATGCTGAGATCTTGAATAATCTTGAGGAACTTATTGTGTAAGAGTTCCTAGAAAACTACATTTACAAGATGCATGTATCAGACTTAAAAGAAATTTTTTTCCAGTAAGATATTAATGTGGCAACACCGTGCCATAGGTAAACTGGTATGCTTTCTGACTTGATTTACTCACATAAAAAAAAAAACACTCTATTAGATATGCGGTCTCCAGACAGAATAGGCTCTGTGATTTAACTTTTTAAATATGAGAAATATTTCTACCACAGAAACTCACCAACATTCTTTTGCACTTTTGGAATTAGATGTTTCCAATTGATATATGTAGTAAAGTTGGGTGTAGAACACACAGTGTTTTAGTAATGCTGAAAAAAACCCACGAAGGTATTTGGGGGAACAGAATCAGCACATAAACTATGTAGTTTAGTAAATATGTTAGTAATAAAAATAATTTTCTTATGATAAAACTATTTGCTCTAAAAAAGGATATAAACTTTTGGCTCATGAACATTCTTCTTGTATGGCTCAGCTAAAGACTAGAATGCCTCTGATCCACTGGGAAAAAGAAACCTGTGTGCATCTAAATCACTCCTAAGAAAGCTGTTTGTTCAACTAAGATGTATTCTTACAGTGCTGTCACTATCAGAAAATGATCTCTGATTCTGTCTGCTTGGTGTGGATTGCCCACCAGTAAAATTCTATTTTGAAATGCAAATAAGCTCTTCTCACTACAAGCTTATAAAAAAAATGGCAAAACATCTCAAGGAAAAATACAATTGTATAATTAAGTGTCTAAACAGAAATGCTGTGCTGATATGTTAACTTTGCTTCATTACAATGATGTATGTTTAGTAACAAGGCAGGATAGGACAAGATGGCAAGTTAAGGAAGAAAGTAGCTAATAGTATCAAATGGGAATGCCCCTGAACCCAGAACCTGGCAGAAAACAGAAGGGACTTCCAAGGAATCAATACGGCACCTAAGAAAGCAAAACACTACTTAGGGAGCTCTCTTTACTCCCTGGTTAAATTGGAGTAACCAGAACCCAACAAACTGCATTTGCAAGTTAGAAGAAATATGTGGAAATGAGTCTATAAAGAGGTTATATCCTGGGATCAATATTAATTCAGTCTAATTCTTTTGACCTTCTTCATTTTCCCTACAGAACTGTACTATTTTAAAAGTGTTTGTAGTGACCACCCTGAGGCTCTATCAGATCCTGAATCACCAAAGAAAGTAAAGTTATATTCCACGACGACACTTCTAGACAGTATAGACTGATGTTTGACAAATGCGGAACTGACAGAGGTTAGCTGATCTGCCCCAATTAATCAGAAACTTTAATTAAATAGACTCCTTATTCTGATAACATTCCATCATGATGATGAAGGAAAAGATGGAGGAGGAGAAGAAAGAGGAGGAGCAGAATTATTCTTGCTCCCTCTCAACCTGCCCCTACGTCATTGAGAAATCACCATGTGTTCATGGACCTGCATTTTGGCAGGACAACTGAGCACCAAAGTTATTTGGCAATGCTGCCAGCCTGAATTTCTGATTGCCTTCTTTAATCTTCCAGTATGGAATATATTGTTGACATAGAAGTTGTCCTTTATAAGACACCTTGAAATAATTTTCAAATACATGTTGTAACAAGTATATTATTATTGGGGGCTGGAGTGTAAATATGAGCTACTAATAATGTTGTAGCTACCACTTACTGATCACCTATTAAGTTGTGAGTGTCCTATGTGCATTATCTCTAATTTTTAGGCCTCATTTCTTGGGTTACCTCCCTTGTCCAGAAGAGAAGCAGTTTCAAGAGGCTGAGTAGCCCAAGGTCATATAGCCAATAGTGCACAGAGAGAATTCCATGCAGGAATTGACTTGCTGGGTTTTAATAGAAGAACTATGAGGGTGTTAGTGTAAGAAGTCTGTTTTCCCTCTGTTCTAACTCAGTGATAAACAGTAGGAAGGGTGGATGGGTCTGTGTCAGACACTAACTGAACCCACATTATTGCCCCTCTTTCCAGCATTTTTATTTTTTCCTTCCATTCTAGATTCTTCCTTTCTTCCTCCGAATAGACAAGGGTCACCCTTCTGTTTAAAACAAACAAACAAAAAAAACCCTCATTTTTCTCCCTCTGCTACCCACCAGTCTAAATCCCTATTGTTCATTTCCAGCTACACTTCCCAGATGAGTGTCCTGGTTTCCTCATTACCATTTTCTTTCACTCGCACGACCAAATGCATCTCTTTATTTCCCACTACTGTAGTGAAGCTGCTCCCCTCAGACTTACCCATGACATCTGCTCCAACTCCAAAGCATTCTTTGCCTGTTCCTGACTTTCTAAAAACACTCTACAGCATCTTACCCAGATGACCACGTGCAACATCACCTCCTGCTAGTAAAAATACTAGCAGGTGACACCTGTGGAAGAGTGACTTTGTGCTAGGCTCTGGAGTAAGCACTTTACGTGCATTATCTCATCTAATCCTCATAACAACTCTATGAATTTGGTCCTGTGATGGCTCCCCATTTTACAGATGAGGAGACTGAGTCTCAGGGAGGCAAAATAACTTGTTCAATACTACACAGTCAAGTACAGGGTAAAGACAGATGCTATGCTATTTTCAACATTTACCCAGTCTTACTACCTGCTGGGCACAAAGTTAAGTTCCTTATGGTTATTACCTAATTATTTTATGTTACATCTTTGCCTTTCATACCTCATCCTGAGCCTACTGCAATGTCAAGTTTGTAATCTTCTGCCTGAAATAAGCTCTGTTTCTTCTCTTGACTCCTCCAAATTTTAAACTCAATGGGTTTTAAAGTTTTTACATGCATCAACTAGTTATTGATGCACAGGGCATGATGGCAGGCTCTGAGCACAGGCTGGTGAACAAGGCAGGTTGCTGCCCACTTGGAGCATGCTGTATGGAGAGAAGAGGAAGAGACAAACATTACTGGAGCCAATCAGGGGCCCACTGAGAACATGCCCTCTGCCATTCTCTGAGATTTCAGGTAAAATGGCCCAACAGCTCACTGTTCCACCCCTCATCCAGACTCCCCTTTGTGAAAATCTTGGGCTGCCCTCCAAAGCCAGGCTCTCAAATGACCCTCAGAATCTGTCCATGCTGGTTTAAGGTGAAGTGTCTAAGGATCAGGTAACCTCTGGACATTGGCCTGGGTCTCATTGAGGCAGGAGGCAGCCCACATCTCCCTGTCCTGGGCCAGCTGCCTGAGGCCAGCATCAGAGCTCCCCCTCCCTCCTGAGTATGCCTGGCCCCAGCTGTTTGATTAACAGTCAACCCAAAACAAATGCTTTCCTCCACTTTCCCCTAACCGTACTTGGTGCCAGTCATCTCTGCAGCAAGAATATGAGCTTCTCACCAGCTAGTAAGGAACACATTTTTTGTTAGGTTCTTGGGCCACAGTGCCCAGCTCTGGGCTAAGTATGTAAAATGTATGCATACACCTGCTTGGTACATTTCTCCTCTCAATACCTTGGGAAAATAAATAGGATTTACTCCCTAAAAACCAAGCATCTTGAACTAGAAAGCAAGGAAGCTTTCAAAGAAGAAGGTTCTGTCAAAAGGATACAGGCATCTGATTGATGGATTTTCTTCTGGTTCAAGTTGGGGCAATTTAAGCATCAAATACATAACTGTAAATTGAATACATAAAAAATCTGTAAGTCTAGAATGATGCTCACAGAAAGAAAGAAGAAAAAGTGACTTATCACCATCTGAGATTATTACAGGAACTCCTAACTTGTAAAGTTTGTAACTAATGGGAAAAATTTAGGCATTGTCCTGCCTTTCCAATGGGAGTTGTATTCCAGGGTAACCAACTAGCCCCAGATGATGAGAGAACATTTTTCTTTACTGTAAGATCCCAGCTAATAATATATGGACTTACAGAATTAGAAAATGAGTATTTTGCAACCCTTAATAAGAGAAATGATGCAGGCATGAATCATCGATAAATGCTAAAACCATAGGGAATAGCTGTCTGATGCTAAAATGTCACCTCCTAGATTACAAGGGGGAAAGTGTAACTTCACAAAGGAGGGTTCACTGCTCTGTCTCAGTAATATGTGACAGCCAGACTGTGCCTTCCATAATGAAGCAAGATAAAGTATAACAGCAGCTCTGACACATTGTTGCCAAAACTATTTAGATTGAATCTCATTGAGCTTTTTGTTTTAACTTTCAATTTACAAGAAATACAGAGTCTAGGGGAACAAGTGAAACAATATCATGGGGGACTGAAAGTCCATAAGGTGAGATTTCTAGAGGACAACTGGCCTGGTCTCAATAAATTATTGTTAAGGAAAACAAAGGAAGGAGATTATTCTATATTTAGAGAGGCTTAGGCATAACTTTGAAATGCAGTGGGTGGTCCTTGATTGGAATCTGGTTTGAATAAGCCACTTTGGAGCCAGTTGGGGGCTCAGCATTACATGATGTTAAGGTATCAGTATTAATTGTGTTAGTTATGGCCATGGAATTGTGATGATGTAGGAAAATGTCCCCAAACTCCACCACCCTGAAGTGACCATTGTTAATACAGAAAAACTTTATTTCATACACTTCTATATGAGTGTGAGAGAGAGAGAAAGAGAGAGAGAAAAGAGAGAGAGAATAAGCATGAGAAATAGTTCTATAAAGACAAAATAATTCTATATATTAATTTTAAGAAAAAATATGACATTGAAATTTAATTAAATTTCAAGAAGAAAGAAGAACCAAAATGAAACTGGAGAAGTAACACACCACCCAATACACAAAGGATGCATCATAGAATTGTACACTTAAAACCTGTATAATTTTATTGTCAATGTCACCCCAATAAATTTAATTTAAAAATTCCAAAAAAAAGAAACTGAAGAAAAGCCTAAAATTTAGATAAATGCTTCTTTACTCTAAAGATTTCCTAAAGTATAGTACTAAGATTGATAACAAAGATTATGAAGCACTTTTAGAGGGTGGAGTGCTAACCTTTCAAAATGAACTAGATGCTTAAATTTGAGGCAGCATTGATTGATTCATTGGTCTAAAAGTTGAGGAAATTACCTTTCTTATTTGTCCTTCCAGATCTATCCTCCCTTATTTTTACTTAATCAAGGTGTATAACCACAGTTCCCACAATTGTGTAGTCTTAGTTTATGTTTGATGAATTTAATGTCCAAAATCAGTTTAACTCAACTTCTCTATTTTTTAGTTATTTTTATCCATCTCCTGATTGGCTGAATTCTAGTAAGACATTTTTGTAAGGTTTAGGAGAGCCTCAAAACACCTTTAGTTAAAAGAAAAGAAGAGGGGGAAACTATCTTTCCAACTAGTACAATCCCACAGGATTTCATGGTAGAGCATGTATGCATATACACAGAGAGGAATGTTCTTTCAGCTTCCATCACAAAGGATGCAAAACTCAGTAAATGGTCCTAGAGCCAAGCTTTCTAGGATTGGCTTTTGGTTCCAATAAATACTAGTTATAAGGTTTGGAAGCCAATTATAATTATAAGGTCCTGGCATTCTATCTCCCCTTCTGGAAAATGGAAATGTTATCCATATGGACCTTAAAAAGCAATTGAGCCCTAACTGGTGTGGCTCATCTCACAAAAGAAAAGGCCACTAATCTGATCCCTGGTCAGTGCACATAACTGGGTTGCAGGTTTGGTGCCTGGTCGGGGTGCATACAAGAGACTACCAATGGATGTTTCTCTCTCACATTGATGTTTCTATCACTCTCTTTCTCTCTCCTTTCCCCTCTCTCTAAAAATAAATACATAAAATCTTTTTTTAAAGCAGTTGAAAGAATTAAGAGAAAAATCTGTGTAGAAGGCTAGGACAGTCCCTGGTATAGAGTAAGGGCTCAGTGAATGCTAGTTATTACCAATAATGAAGACTCCTGAGAGAGACTTTATTTCTTTGAATTCAGTTAGAAGGTAGTCAAATTAGAGGTGAGAGATTTCACGTGTTGCCTTCCAAGATTTCCAATGCAGATTGGCCACAGTTCTATGGTTCTTAATGCACAACAGAAAAATACCAACATGAAGTTAAAGCGTTTAGGGAACCCACTTGGGAACTCCTGTTTGAGTTTTAGAGAGGAATAACTTAGGCCAATCTACAATTGATACTAAGTCTTCAAAGATGAAGGCCTATACATAACTTGATGTTTTCATTTCTTCAAATCTTGCTCTAATTGAATTACAATTTAAGGGAAGTGATTAATCAGTAAATAATATACATTTCTTGTCAATGTAGTCTATCATTGGGGATTAAGTGACAAGTTATTTTCCTTTTGAGTTTTTGGGGACTGGCCATTGGATTAGCAAACTGAACATCATTCAGTATCA
The DNA here is from genome assembly GCA_004024845.1 of Tonatia bakeri. Taxonomy (NCBI): domain Eukaryota; kingdom Metazoa; phylum Chordata; class Mammalia; order Chiroptera; family Phyllostomidae; genus Tonatia; species Tonatia bakeri. Next base: position 6,446 of record PVIA01003471.1, on the reverse strand, counting down.
TCTCATGGGCCAAGGTTATTGCCTTGTGGTACCAACATTTACTGAACCACCTGACTCCTTCCAAAGCCTTTAAGAAACTGCATATGGGGAAAATGACACCGATGTAAGCCTAGACCTCATTCTCACTATAGTAAGCCATACTCTCAATTACCTTCTTCCTTTACCCTTTTGTTCCACAAATATTTATTGAGCAACTGCTATGTGCCAGGCACTGGTGAATATGATGTTGAATAAAACACATTTCACCCCTCAACTTATGCATAATTACATTCTATTTTCCAAAACAGCATACACATAAATGTAAAATTACAACTGTGACACATAGCATGAAGAAGAGGTACCTGGTGCTTTAAGAGTCATTACAGGGTGATGTAGTTTTAAAAGAGGAGCCAGGAAAGGCATCTTTGAGTGAGTGACATTTTAGCTGAGGGCTAAAAGATAAGAGTTTGCTGTTGGGGGAGGTGGGTTATAGAGAGGAAGGATTCTAAACAGAAGGAATAGACTTCCAGTCAAGATGGAGGCACAGGTAAACATGCCTTGCCTCCCTTGCACAACTGCAGCAAAAATTGCAACTAGACCAGCGGTCCCCAATCTTTTGGCACCAAGGACCAGTTTTTCCATAAACAGGGAAGGGAAGTGGGAAATCGAGTAGGGTCAGGAGATGGAGCTCAGGTGAGCTTCAGTTGCTCGCTGCCACTCACCTACCTCCCACTATGGACCAGGTAGGCAGGCAAGGGGCGGAGATAGAAGGCAGAGCTTGAGTGAACTTCCCTCATGCCCAGGTTCCTAACAGGCCACAGACTGGTACCAGCCTGGCCAGGGACACAGACAGGTCCCCAACCAGACATGGGTTGGGGACCTGAACTAGACTACAAAACAAGTATCACCCATAATCATCAGAAAACTGAGCTGTGTGGAAGTCCAACAACCGAAGATTTCAAGAAGCCACATTCATCCAGATGGGTAGGCAGGTCAGAGATGTGGAGATGTGTAGAGAGATGCTGAGGTGCAGAGTGGCAGATAGGTATGGAGATGCAGAGTGTGTGGTCCCACATCCGTATGTGGTGGATAAAAATTAGGAGGGATACCTCAGGAGCAAGGGATCCCAGCCTGAGATCAGAGCACCCAGCCCAGGATTCCAACACCAGGAAGATAAGTCCCCATAACTTCTGGCTATAACAACCAGGGGAGGTTGGAGCAGTGGAAGAAACTGTGGGATTCTCAAGAGACTCCTCTTAAAGCACCTGCAACTGACTTAGGACTTACACAGATTCACCCCCTTGAGCTTCAGCACCAGGGAAGTAGCTGGAAGGGCTCCAGTGGCATATGGGGAGACATTGAAGTGACTGGCAATAGGGCAAGGGTCAGGAGACAGCTTCTTCCCAGACAAAAATCCAGAGGCCAGGCAGCAGCATTGTCCCCTCTTGGAGCCCTCCACCAAACAGAGCCACAGAGAGGTGACAGGTGTCCACCAAACAGAGCCACAAAGCAGTGACAGGTGTTGCCCTACTCTGACATTTATTAAGGCTCCACCCCATACAATTTACAGGTGTGGTTTCCTACAACGGGCCATTCTACTAAGACAGGGAGTCAAAGCTGTTTGTTCTACCTAATACACAGAAACAAACACAGGGATGCTGTCAAAATGAGGAGACTAATAAATATGGCCCAAATAAAAGAATAGAACAAAACTCCAGAAAAAGAATGAAATGAAATGGAAATAAATAATCTAACAGATGCAGAGTTCAAAAACTGGTTATCAGGATGCTCTAGGAACTCATTGGATACTTCAACAGCATAAAAAAGACCCAGGCAGAAATGAAGGTTACATTAAGTGAAATAAATAAAAATCTACAGGGAACCAACAGTGGAGGGGATGAAGCCAAGAATTAAATCAATAATTTGAACCACAAGGAATAAAAAAGCATTCAATCAGAACAAGAAGAAAAAAGAATTCAAAAAACAAGGGTAGGCTAAGGAGCCTCTGGGACATCTTTAAACATACTAACATTTGAATCATAGGAGTGCCAGAAGGAGAAGAGGAAGAACAAGAAATTGAAAACTTAATTTGAAAAAATAATGAAAGAAAACCTCTTTAATTTGGTGAAGGAAATAGACATATAAGTCCAAGAAGCACAGAGAGTCCCAAACAAGATGGACACAAACAGGACTACACCAAGATACAACATAATTAAAATGCTAAAGGTTAAAGGTAAAGAGATAATCTTAAAAGCAGCAAGATGAAAACAGATAGCTACCTACAAAGGAGTTCCCGTAAGACTGTCAGCTGATTTCTCAAAAGAAACTTTGCAGGCTAAAAGGGGCTGGCAAGAAGTATTAAAAGTGATGAAAAAGCAAGGACCTACAACCTGGATTACTTTAAACACAAATAAAATATATTTTAAAAATAAACAGAGAGAATAGCAAAGATCAAGTTTCTGTTGCAGGAGGAAACATATCAATTCCAGAAAGTGAAGAGGGTACTGGAGAGAGTATGGTCTGGGAAGAGGTGGACAGGAGGAGGAGGCAGGCCTCAGGCAGCAGTATATAAGAGCAAGCAGAAGGCATTGGAATATTTTAAGTAGGGGCTGGATCTGGCATGATCAGATTTCTTTATCAATAAGTTCACTATTTATTGGAGTAAGGGAATGAAAAAGAAGACTACTGCAGCTTGTGCTATATAGGTCAGAAATTACTATGGTAGAGATGGAGAAAATTGACTTGATTGAAGGAATTAATTTGATAGGGCTTAGTAAGGTAGTTGTGGGGAATGAGAAAAAGGGTGCCTCCTAGGTTCCTGATTGTGGAATTGGATGGATCTTGTTGGTTCTACACACTGGGATGAGGCACACTGGAACAGAGTAGGTAGGAGAAAGGAGAAAGAAATCATGGATTCAGTTTGGATGAGTATAGTTTGAAGCCCTTTTAAACATCCAAGAACACATCTAGAACAGGGCCTGGATCACAATAGGCTCTTGAAAACTATTTATTGATTTAATTAACAAAACTGTAGTAAAAAGAAAGTTAGATATATGAGTCTATATCTCAAAGGACAAGTATGGCCAAAGATACAAGTTTATGAGTCTTTGACCCATAGGTAGTTTTTGAAGATGTATGTATTGAAGAAATTGCTTTGGAATGGAATATAGTAGGAAAAGAAAAGGACTGACAATTTAGGAATTCCAAAATTTATGGTTCAATAAAATAGATGAAACTTGTCAAAGAGACAGAGGAATGAACAGAAAGACTGGATAAAAGCAGGAGAGTGAAGAATCATGGAGGCCAGGTGAAAAATGTGTTTCAAGAAAGAGGAAATAGCCCCCTGGCTGGGTGGCTTAGTTATTTGGAGTGTTTCCAGCACACACAGACACAAAATGTTACTAGTTCCATTCCCAGTCAGGGCACATGCCTAGGTGCAGGGCTGTTGCAGGGTGAGTACAGGAGGCAACCAATGGATGTCTCTCTCTCACATCGATGTTTTTCTCTCTCTAGAGGTCAATAAACATATCCTCAGGTGAGGATTAAAAAAAAAAACAGAAAACAAAGAGGAAATAGATGTATGTTAGCACATAAAAAAGTGGTAATGAAAGAGTTTAATGAAGAGATTATGTGCAAAGGGGTGAACCATGTTAAGAAAAGTCAACAAGGGATATGAAAGCACCCCAGGGCCAGCAGCAAGTCAGAAAGAGCATAGGGAGAGAAGGATTACCTGAATTTAGGAGACCCGTGACTGTTGGAGTGGGTTGCTCAATAATTACCTAACTGCAGCCAGGTAGGGAATAAACCAGGGGTATAAATATCCTGATCTTTTATCTCCTCCTTTCTTCTGATTTCCTGCCTGGACTTTTATTGGCTAAACCTAACTGTTAGCCAGAAGGTATGGAATCTGTGGATGTAATCCTAAGAAGTCAGTAACCTGGGGGCAGGGTAGAAAGAATAAAGAATGATCTGGAAGAGCAAAATGAAACTGCCCAATGCAAGTAAGCAGTGAAAGAGTGTTGTAGAGAGGGCAAGTAAGACAAAGATGGAAACATGTCCACTGGAAGACATAAAGATCCTAGTTAACTTAGAGGGAGTTAGTGGTTAGAGAGATGTGAAGGTCAGAATAAAATGGGTTGAAGAATGAATGGCAAGCTTGGCTGAGAATGGGGAAGAGAAAAGAGAGCCACTGCAAACAGGTAATGTGCATATGGGAGAGATGGTATGGATAGTATTTCAAAGAGTTCATTGATGTGCTCTCTGCCACTCCCACCTGCTTGCACTCAATAAATTTTTCCTCATACCCTGAGGGACTTTCCATTATTCCAGTAAACCCAGTTAGACGAGAATCCTGCATTCTTTCGGGATGGGGGGTCACTATGAAACCAGATAGACAATGGCAGAAAATTATGGCTCTTAAGTTGAAAAATGATTTACTCCTCTGGGTGTTAATATAGAGGACTCCAATACATACTTGTAGAAACTTTTTACTCTACCCCCCACAACTGAGATGAAAGACCCTCCGACATGCCTTACCTGCATTCATGCCCTCTCATGCCATGAGCTAACTCTGATAAACCCTTTTTAGTTGGGAGAGAAAAGATTATGTATGTCTCATGCTAAGATAAGACCAAGGGAGGCAGCCAAGCCTCCTAGAATAGTCCCCCATGCTATCCTTGTGCAGTAGCTATGTAGGGGAGAGATTTCAATAATCTTGAGAGCCCACAGAACATTGTCTTTCTTCATTACATTAATGACATTATGCTAACTGGACCCCTGCTAAGTGGGCCTCAGAATCTGCAAGAACCCTAGATTCCTGGGGTCTGATTATCAACATGGACCTCAGGACCAGGTATAGAAACAGGGACTATAAAAACTATGCTCTACATTAATTAATTGTTTCTCTTCTCCCATCCCCCCAATGCCACCATATATAAAGAATATTAGTAGTGACCAATATTTCAGGTTTCTGGAGGGAGTGGGATCAAATTAACATCACTACCCAATTATATGGTACCTGAAGGAATTTTGAGTGTTTCCTGTGTCAGAGACAGAAACTTTTCACCTGAAGGAAGAACAAGAATGAATGCAGTGGGGCAAAGGGGTAGATTGTGCTGGATACCATCCATTTGCTCTTCCAGATCTACTCCTCTACTCTTGTGGGAGGCTGAATGATGGCTCCAAAGATATCCATATCATAATCTCTGGAACCTGTGCATAGCTAAAGGAATTTTGCAAATGTGATAAGGTAAGGATTTTGAGATGAAGCAATTATCCCAGATTATATCAGTGTTCCCTAAATGTGATCAGACTAATAAAAAGAACACAGAAGAGAAAAAGGCCATGGGGGGAGTGGGGAATGTCAAGAGAAGCAGAGTCAGAGAGAGATGTACACCACCTGCTTTGACGATGAAGGAAGAGGCCATGAGCCAAGGAACGCAAGGAATGCAGCTCTAGGCTCTGGAAAAGCAACGGACTGATTGTCTCCTAGGGACTTTGAAGGGACTGCAGCTCTGCTGACACCTTAATTTTAGCCTTTCAAGACTCATTTTAGACTTCTGACCTCCTAAACTATAAGAGAATACATTCCTGTTGGTTGAGCACCAAGTTTGTGGTAATTTGTTACAGAAGGAACAGGAAACTAATACACCCTTCTTCTGTGTCCTGAAGATGCTGACCTGCATAGACTACAAAAAATCCTTTGCCTATAATTTCTGGTTAACTTTAGTCCAGTTGGTTATTCTGGCATAATAGGGCATAATGATATTTGGGCACAACTCAGGAGAAATGTTTAGTTGGACTTATCCAGGGCTGAAGTTTTGTATAGTGGGTTCAGGAACATATTGGAATTGGCTTGTACAAGTTCACAAGAACCAATTGCGTGCACATCTTCCTTGAAATCATACAGCCACAGTGGAAATTTTACACCAAGGAAATCAGCAAAGACTACACATTGGCCACCAACTCAAGTTGCTTGTTTAATATTTACAAGCATTCTATTGAATAAAAAATGAAAAAGATTATGAATTGGGAGGAGAATTACTAAAATTTAAATTGCTCAATCTAATTACTAAATTTAAATTTAAAAAAGTGAACTATAAGGGTGATGATGGATTATAATAATGTAGAAACTCATGGACTAATGACTCATTAAGGTTAAAAACCAACATAGTGAAAACAGTGAAAAGATCACCTGCCATTTATAGTTTAAAAACAGGCCAAACAAAGTACTGTATGGTTTAGGGATACCAATGTGTATTAGTTAAAACAATCTAAGAAGGCAAAGAATTGATTTTGAAAGATCAGCTACAGTCATCTCCATGAAGGGAGATGCATTTAGGAAGGACACATACAGGGCTCCTAAGGTACTGGTGATGCTTATTTCTTAACGGTGGTAGGCACATGGGCATTTATTTTATTGTTATTCTTTAAACTTACAGCTATGTTTTATGCACTTTTCTTTTTTT